>JXSR01S039671.1:14024-40245 GCA_000969725.1 Ophiothrix spiculata | reverse complement strand
TTAGGCCTAAGAGCATCATCCAGTTTACTGTTAATTAGGCCTACATTGTGTGCTTTGTCAAGTGCTTCACAAACTTCCTTGCAAAAGTTCGAGGTACTTTTCCTTTTCCCGCTATGTTATCGCTCTTTAATCAATTCTTTTAAATGAATTAATAAATACATAATGAATTAAGTAGATGAACAGACACAAGTATGAATAATGTTAATAAATAAAGTACGTACAATAAAAACAAATAAAATATAGTGTATTAATAAATATTTTTGGAATAAATTTTTGCACAATTTTTTTTCTTGATTAATTTTTATTTTTTTTAATTTTAATTTGCTCTTTTATATATTTTTGTTTTCAAACTTGAGTTCATAATTATCCCTTTTATGTACTCCCTAATTAAAAACTATTTTATGATATAATCTCTGTTACTTTTTCCCTAATCCTTCTATTCATACATTTTAATAAGCAATTATATGACCCCAACACTTTCCTAATCCTTAATCTCAACTTAATCCATTGTCAATAACCTTTAGTCAATATTGTGTTATTTTTTCATCACATCAAGTTGGCTTACTTTGTTTTTACCTCCAATTCATCTTTTTACAAATACACAGCAGTAGTAATTTGACCTCGCTGAACATTCCATTACTTCATTCATGCCCACTGAGCTGTTACTATGTATTGTGGGAAGATCTTAAATCAACCTCTGTATCCAAACATTGCAACGTTGAACTCAGAACAGAAAATAATGCCAAAATTCTCAGCATTCAAATTTTGATCTACCTTGACATGCTCTGCCAAAACAGCTCGGATACTGAAGTCCAAGGACATTATGATATTATGTTATCCTTCATATCGACATAATGGACTTCTTTACAATATACATTTGTTATGCAAGACTTGAATCATGGCAGACATGCACAACAAGCAGCCATTTAATATTTTAGATGCAGAATTGCAAGATCATTGTGGACACAAGTAATCCACCTCAAGGTGCCTAAACCAAATTAAATTGGGAGGGGGAAAGGACAAGAAGAAATGTTAGTATACTTACAAATCTAGGGACTGATTTGCAATTCCTCGGTTCAATTTCTAGCGACTTCTCATACAGATAATCTGTGAAGTCTTTGTCATTTCGTCCACCAAGTGGATTCAAATTCTCAAAGAATTTCTGTAAAATAAAACAACACAAGCAAAGAAATGCAGTATATATTCCAAGAATTTATAACCACTAGACAGATTCTAATGAGTAATATCGATAAGAATCATGTGCAATAATACTTGATTGGTAGCACAATACATATAAACATCTCCATAACCAAACATCTTTAGTTGTTTCTAGTATTGCAATTGATTTAAACTATGATTTACAAAATGACAAGGGTCTTTTGGAGCAAAATATCCATATAACAACTTTGACCATGAGGTTGCGTAAATTTTAAAGCCATTGTAGGCCTGCCAGCCAAAAGACCTATAACTACATTAACCAGTCACAAGTCATTCATCTTACTTTTTTCCAATGCGTAATTTTCTTAAAAGCTGCAGATAACACTGTTGGCCACAACTTATCTTTTTAAAAGATCAATATTGTTTTAATTCAATATGGCATTTCATCCTAAAAGGACATTTTTGTATGCAGCACATTCTCGTGCTTCACTTAAAACATAACGTATGAAAGGTGTATTTAGTGCTTTGGGTCATACCACTGCGCGAGAGGTATGCAATAAGTTTCAAGTCAATATCGTCTTAAGAGGAAAACAGCTCAGTGTAAAAGTTTACATAAACTTATGTCTGGCTCTTGACCCAGGCAGTAAATTTGGTTTTGGTTCTAATCTACCTACCTTTATGTCCAGTTTCTGACCCAGGCAGTAAGGTTGGTTCTGGTACTAAACTACCTACCCTTATGTCCGGCTCTTGACCCAGGCAGTAAGGTTGGTTCTGGTACTAATCTACCTACCCGTATGTCCGGCTCTTGACCCAGGCAGTAAGGTTGGTTCTGGTACTAATCTACCTACCCTTATGTCCGGCTCTTGACCCAGGCAGTAAGGTTGGTTCTGGTACTAATCTACCTACCCTTATGTCCGGCTCTTGACCCAGGCAGTAAGGTTGGTTCTGGTACTAATCTACCTACCCTTCTGCCGGCTCTTGACCCAGGCAGTAAGGTTGGTTCTGGTACTAATCTACCTACCCTTATGTCCGGCTCTTGACCAGGCAGTAAGGTTGGTTCTGGTACTAATCTACCTACCCTTATGTCCGGCTCTTGACCCAGGCAGTAAGGTTGGTTCTGGTACTAATCTACCTACCCTTATGTGTAAGGTTGGTTCTGGTACTAATCTACCTACCCTTATGTCCGGCTCTTGACCCAGGCAGTAAGGTTGGTTCTGGTACTACTCTACCTACCCTTATATCCGGCTCTTGACCCAGGCAGTAAGGTTGGTTCTGGTACTACTCTACCTACCCTTATGTCCGGCTCTTGACCCAGGCAGTAAGCTTGGTTCTGGTACTAATCTACCTACCCTTATGTCCAGCTCTTGACCAGGCAGTAAGGTTGGTTCTGGTACTAATCTACCTACCCTTATGTCCGGCTCTTGACCCAGGCAGTAAGGTTGGTTCTGGTACTAATCTACCTACCCTTATGTCTGGCTCATGACCAAGGCAGTAAGGTTGGTTCTGGTACTAATCTACCTACCCTTATGTCCGGCTCTTGACCCAGGCAGTAAGGTTGGTTCTGGTACTACTCTACCTACCCTTATGTCCGGCTCTTGACCCAGGCAGTAAGGTTGGTTCTGGTACTGTTGAATCTCTCCTGTAATCTCTGCTACTTTCCTCCTCTTGCTGAAATTGATCAAGCCTTCACTATCTCGCTTCAAGAAATCTGGGTTGCCTTGCTCAATGAAGAGGATGTTTGACAAGTACATGCCTGCAAAGCAAAGCATGTCAACAATTTCAGTGGCAATGCTTTGTTTGCCATCTTCAAAGTATACACATTGTGAGAATTCCAATCACATACAATTCGTTGACCTATGATCACGAAAAGCATGAAACTTGGTTTTATGGTGGATTTTCAAAGCATGTGACGCAGACACACGCATTTTCAAAATCCAAAATACACATTTGTTTTCCTCCAATACTTATGAGACCTCCAATAAAATGAACACAATCGCAAATATCCAGTTTGTGAGTTAATTACATACTTAAAATTTTCCTATTCTCAGCTACTTTCATTTCCCATTCGGATCAAAACCCAATGCAGTTCAAGGCAAAACAATCAGCGACCACTCAACTTAAGAAGTTGTTGGATTATAATAAGCATAAATTGCAAAAATTGATTATATAAGGGGCCGTTTCAAAACTCAACCGGCGACTGACCGCCCGGAACCGGCAGTTCTGGGCGGTTGACATTGTTTAGAACAATAGCAACCGGCCAGAACCAGCGATTCCGGGCAGTCAACTGCCGGTTGAGTTTTGAAGTGATCCCTAACCATGAAATGTTTCTTGTATTAAGAATATCAGCTGGTAATACATGTCTAAATCATAATTTCACCCGGTTTTATTTCATGACATGTGACGTTTTTATTTTGTCATGATTAAAGTGATTTGAGCCAATCCTGATTTTAGCTGATCCAATTCACAACCTTGTTTCAGTCATCACTGTGATAAGATACTGCTCTCTACGAAAGCTCACTTACACCGGTGACCCTCATATTTATACAACTCCTTTAAGGCGGCTTAGCACATAAAAATATATAGCACATATTGCTAAAAAATTGCCGATTGTTTGCTTAATATCTCAAAAAGTAAGTCGGTGACCAATATTCTTTTAATTACGGGTTTTTAAAGAACTATATAAGGACCAAAACATATGTGAAAAAGAGAAAAAAATAGAGTAGTTTTTTAATTATAAGTGTTTTTGTCTTATTTATTTTGATTTTACCATAGAATGGTCAATGGTAAAACATGGATTTTTCTCAAAAACTAAGTCAATGACCCCCCCCCCCTTTTTTTTTCAGAAATGTGATGAGCACATAATATGAAAACACCATATATCAAAAGGTACGAAAAATAAATAGACGAATTCTATCTGTGCTAAGCCACATTAATCCAACACTTGTCTTTAGAATAAGGTGGTGTTCTAATCTGAACACGAACAAAGATAAAGAACAATATTCATAGAAACGGGAAGTTTAAGTTATTTGATGTGGGAAAAATGTACAACAATACAAGTAATATAATATATTATAGGCCTAGGGCAAATACAAAAATAATACAGACTCACCCAACTGCATGATATTCATAAATCACACGAGATATTGGTTTTGATTAGAATTGGCTACCAAAAACTTCTTATCAAAATTGGACAAGGTTTTGTTTAAATTACATCAGATTAATGAATCATTCAACCATTAAGCTATCATACTACCTACAAAAGTTGTTTACAAATTTCTAGGTTGTTGTCATCTTGATTGGCAAGAAGATAATTAAAAAATTTGTAAATTAATCAAGGATTAATACATCAGGGTAAGGGGCCCCTTCAAAACTCAACACAGAACAATAGCAACCTTTCGGAGCCGCTAGTTCCAGGCGGTCAACCGTCGGTTGAGTTTTGAAGTGATCCCTAAATGATTTGTTAGATCCCAGGAATTGTTATCTCTTTCATCTTAATGGTGACTTACCCACAAAAGGCACACACGGTGGGTTGATAGACCGTAACTTTTCCGTGTATTTTCTATAGTGGTCCAAATTTAGCTCGTGGCATTCTTCTAATGCTTGACGTTTTCTTATTGATAATTCCTAAAAGAGATAGTAATAAGAAAAAAACATGTTTTTCATCATCGATCAGATATAATTATATTGATCAAATAAAACTTTTGAATATTTCGGCAACCACAATGGCCTTTCTCAATACTTACATCACCATGTAAATCTTCATGCCCGATGCCATAGTACATGGTTGCTTTGACAACAATGGCAGGCAGATTTCGTCAGGTGAGTGCAAGAAAGTATCTGCAATAGCTGCCTTACATCATAAATTTGGATTGCACACTTCTTGAAATGGTTCTTCAGGTGACACCGTCACCTGAAGAACCATTTCAAGAACCACTGACATAAGGCAGGACATTTTTGAGGGATTTTTAACATTCTAGTGACAAGTGTAAATAAATATAACATATTGCAGCCATTGCATATACGACTTTCTTGCACTCACATGACGATTTGTTACAACTGTGACCCAAACATCAGTTGACAAACTGATTCTGATTAACAATGTGTAAAGTCACACCTTCAACTCCAACTATTCATTCTGTTTAACTCATTGCCTACTAACGGCGACTAGAGTCGCCAGTCAATCACATCTACATGTTTCTGGTTTAGCTGAAATGTTCATGATCCCAAGAAGGTAATTGCCCATTAGATTAATGGATTTGTAAATGAATTATTGGAAATGTATTGATGTCAATAAACAAGTACAATACCAGCAGACATCAATTATTGATCGAAACAATAGAGATATTGATCTAAATCAATATTCAATAAACTAGTCAATGGACTTGTCAATTATATGGTGGACTTAAAGTAGCAGTCAATAATTAACTATTGTTTGACAAATTTACTCCAAAACCAGATACAGGATTAGGAATTTTCAAAACTAGCTGGTTTTGTAAGGGTTAATATAAAAACAGGGGCTCTGAAAGTCAGCTCCAAAAGCAAGGAATACATACGAAGTGACAGAGCAATTTTGAATAGTCTCTAATCGCAGCCATTTTGCGTTCAGAACACATGGCATAATGAGAATTGCAGCTGCTGTGTGGGATGCACCAACTATAGGCCAAACAGTAATTTATTGGACAGTTTAAACTGAAATCCAGAGTGAAGGGCCCCATTGTTTGTAAATGCAACTGCTACCATGGATTTTTGTTTATATTTTCCAAGAAATTATTGCTTTCCCTATAAGTAGCTGTCTTGTCATCTTTGTGTAAGACATGTCGAAACCACATAACTAAGAGGATCAAAATGAAAGATAAGTTAACGCCAAGGAAATAGCTTTCTGGTCAAGGAAATAGGTTTCTGAATGGGCTGGTGACATGTGGAACTCAAATAGATGTCATTTCTAATATTTTATTTGCTGGTGAACAAACGAGAAAGGTTTCAAAGCAACCCCAGTTTTGGTGCCAGAACCCTGTCAAAATATCAATCTAAAAGAATGCTTGTTATACCCTGGTCACATAAGCCGCAGGAAGCCGCAATGCTGGTATGACATCGGTATGACACCGGTGAAAGCTTGGGATGCTCAGTCAGACACCGCTCTGATGCCGTTGGTTATGGGACTTATGGGACCATAACTGAAGACATCGTATACAAGCTGCAAGGTTTTAACTCGGAATTCTTGCGGCATGCTTCCGGCGTCTCTACGGCTCACAGACACCGGCATCCGCTGAATTGACGCCGTAAACACATCGTAACCTCTCCACAAGGTAAATGTAACCAGAGTATCCACAGCCAACACTCACCTTAAATGTGTGTTCCAATCTGTAAACAGCAGATGAATTAATAGCACTCACAACTTCTAATACACCATTGAAGTTATTGAGCTCTTGAAATACCTGAAAACAGTCAACACAACAAAAATGAATAACTTCATTCTGTTTATCAGTAATTATACTAAAAATATTTCAACCTGATAGTAAAAAATAAAAGGTAAAGAGGACAGCATGTATTTACACAGGTAAGAGTGTCTATCTCTCTTTCGAAGCGATTGGGCCAGACTCTACTTTTTTGTTATATTTGCAGTGAGGGGATAGCTACACCTCCTTCACCGAGAGTCTGTTACCTTCCAAGCAATAAAGAAAGCCAGTACCCTCTTGACTTGGCACCTAGGTGGAGAGGAGCACATGAGGGCAAGTATCTTCCTCAAGGACACTACACACGCCACCCACCGGATTCGAACCCACGACATTCGATGCCTGGTGATATTTTTGGATTCGTCATATTTTTTGGTATTGTTGTTTGGTTAGCCACCTTATTTTCATCCACTTTTCTGCACCGCCTGTGACGTCACGTCTGCACCAAAAATCCCAGTGTAGCAGTTTGCTGTTTAAGGATCATCACTTCAAAAGTTCAAAGATTAAGAGTCAGTCACAAATAAGTCACTATTTTTGATGGAAGTAGGCTGCTATTTCATTTTGACGTCATTCCACGTTCACAAACAGGCCTCATAGCGATAGGGTTAGTAGTGGACTTTCTTGCCCTCCTGCCTCACCAATACAGCCTGTCCTGGGCAATGGTGACAGATCATACACACATATGTGCCCAGTCATATCTAAAGGTACCTTAAGGTCGGCATAGTATATTACGAGATACGGGCCATTGAAGCCGAGCATAGTCAACAATCAAGGTCAGAATTTCTAATTTCATCTGAAACATTTGGCACGGTTCCCAATTCATGACGGAATATCTTCCGACATACGAAAGGGCTTGACGCAAGAGCTATGACGAAATATATTTTGAGTCACGTCGCAAAAATATTAGGAGAAAAGCATAACTACCTTCTTTGAAGAGGCCTTTATAATAATAGAGACCCTGGCGAAATTTTTCTGCGTTATTCAATACACTATAATACATCTATCTTTGAATCATGAATCAATATTTTTCTGCATCATGATGCAAGACAATTGCGTCAAGCCCTTTCGTATGACTCAAAAGCTTTCGTCATGAATTGGGAACCGTGCCTTACCATTGAAGTGTATTCTCTCATATTAATCAGGTTCCAACATCTAAAACATTAAAAAATGTGTTAAAAACCAAGATAAAAATCCTCCCTCCATTCAAGTTTTAATCAATACAAATAATTTAAACTTGATTTTATCAGAGCTGTAGTTTTTCGATTCAGCCATATTCCTTTTACCAATTTGGATCAGGGGTGTGAGAGCCAGGTGATAAAAAAAGCTGAAAATAGTGACAAAATGCTCAAAACAGGCTGAAAATGAAAGAAAAAGCTGAAATTATGACTCTTTTGAAGGCATCAAAAAGCTGAACTCTCACACCCCTGTTGGATTAAACTATGCAACCCAACATCCAATAACAAAAATAAAAAAGGTGTCATTTTAAAGCTTAAACTTTCAACTTTCAGATGAGACCAAAAAGTCAATTTTGATTTCGGGGTACCTTTAGATATGACGGGCACATTTCATGATATATCATGAAATTATCTGAAGCATCTCTTACCATCATAATTTCTATTACTCTGGACAGTACTGCTACTCTTTCTTCATGGTTTTCACTTTCAACAATGCACTTCTCTAACCACAGAATAAACTGAAAACAAACATTAAAAACATAAATAGTACAACTGAAATGCATTTTCAGTGCATCAGAAAAGGCAAATATTCACTAAAATGAAACACTATTCACTTTACTAGAAACAGATTTACAATTGGTGTTGAATTGTAATTTTAAAATTAAAGGGGAAAGATATAACTTGCTGATATCTTTTAAATTTACAAACTGGACAAAATTTCATACTACTTATCATTATTATGATTTAATGACAATAAAAAACTGACCAAAAACTGATATTCAATAGAAATTACACAGAAATTATGTTTTTTTGTTTTCAGGATACCCTGCCACTATTTTTATCTTATTTATTTGATTTATTTGGAGTAAGACCATGTGTGAGCATACTTTGACACACATCATTGCTAAAAAATGCAACTTTTGCTTGGAAAAAAAATAGCGAAAAACCATGATTTTTGCATTTTTAGACATGACATCACTGTCAGTGTGACACATACAAGGTATGTTTTACTTTTTTAGTACCAATGGACTCGTGAGGGTCATAGCTATCCACCAGTACCCTACACTTGATGTTTCGTCAATCGGTTTCCGAGAGCATGAGGGGGGGGGGGTCGTCCGTCCCCCGGCTGTGAGGTGGGTCGAAAAAGCCAGGCTCTTTTAGGGTCAAAGGAAATTATACAATTTCAATCCATTAAAAGAAAGACCATTTCTTAAATTTATGCCATTGTAATAGGAACCAACTGGTTGTTAAGGTTTACAACTATTAAAAATCCATTTAAAAATAGCAATAAAGCTTTCTAGGATTTTATAATAGTCAACTTAGAGTTTTTAGCAATAAAGCATACTACGATTTTATAATCAACTTTAGAGAATAGAACAAATAGAGTTTTTAATTTATTAAAAACCCATCAACAAAAAGTACTAGATATACAATTTTTTTTTTGGAAAAAAATAAAATAAAAAAATCTTACAGTATTAATCATTCTGAAGGCATGGTGTAATATCAAGGTTTTAGCTAGAGACCCGTCAGTTTTAAAGTTGGACGGGTAAAAATTTGCAAAGCATACTTTTTCAATGTGTGTATGTGAAAAACAAAAACGAAAATGGTGTTACAGAAAAACAAATTTATTTCTTGTTTTGTGTATGCTATTATTATTGTCACTAGATGGCGATGTTCTTAACTTCATAAACTACTAACTATCAGACTTACACATGCGCAGTTCAAAACAAGATGACGATTCACAGATTCACGCGATCTTTTCCCACCGGTAATATCCATAGTAGCATTGCATTGGAGCAACATAAAACTGGGAACTTAAATGAAAGCGCTGTTTATTTCCGGGGTTTTTTTTGCGAAAAAAACATGAAATAGACCGCGGGAAAAAAGGTAACTATCTTGATTTTATCGCAATAATTTTTACTTTTCTTTCATTTGATAATATTGTTGACTGCTATGACTTTAATTCTCAGCGGAGGTTTGTGAGTATCCTTTTACAACATGGTTACCATGACGACAACTTCAGAGCCAATATATCTGATCACTGGCGATAATCGGTTTATAATACAAACGTACATTATCATTACCATGATTGATCATAGTTCTGAGTGCCGCTTATCGTTTTTTCCAAATTCAAATTTTGGATGGGCAACTTTCAAATCCTGGCTAAAACGTTGTGTAATATGAATAATTCTATTAACCCTTTACATGATACATCAACAATGCCTAATAGACAATATCTACATGAGAGCAACCTCATAAGAGTTCATCATTTCTGACTGTCAGCTAACGAAGAACCAAGTCAAACAAGATACACCCACATAAAAAGTGTACAATGTATATCCAAGAAGGAAAAGGAGACAGGAAATAATTATAGACTAACCGTGCTTTAGGCTATCTGTATTTTGTTTCTAATCAGTACAGAAGGTAACACAACAATATCTTATTTCTCAAAAAAATGTATAGATCTTGACAACATAAAAAGAGCTGGACATTAGTTTCATCTGATTGATGATATAAGTACATATTTCTGATTAGTTGATGAAATAGCACAAAACATTCTTGTCGTAGGAATTGATGAAAATCATGTTAAGTGGTGAAGATTTGATGGCTTCAGTCAACTTAATGTGTCTAAAAGGGGGTATCAAAAAGTTTTAAAGATCACCAAGAAGAAAAACAGTCAGGGACATAATTTTATTACGCAACCCTAAAGTCATCTTTACATGGCCACTGTGCAAAGCAACACATTTCTCCCTCTTAAAACTGACTGTCTACAGACCGTCATTAGAGAGATTGTCTTATATTCCACTCAATACTAGATATAGAAAGATGAATCTTATGGCCTAATCACAAGGAGTGCTGTGCTGACTTACCATGTTAGAGTGGTGAATCATCTTGAGTAAGTTTGGCGATGTCTCGTTTTTGTCCTTCTTTGTCCAGACACTGCCCACCAGCTCAGACGGCTTGACCGCTCGGAATAGATCTGCCTCCAGCAATGTTACTTGTCTTCCTATCTCGATTGGGTGCAGCTATACACATAAATCAATCAAATCAAAAGGGAAATTTAATATCAAAGAATTTTTTTAATTAAGTAGCATCAGTTGTCAATTCGAAATATTCTAAGTCGGTTAAGGTATCTTTTACGTACAAAAAAAAAACAATTTGTTCAATTAAATTAAATTATACTGGCTTTGTTTCCATAATTAATTAAAAGTGCAATTCATGATTATGATGTGACAAAAAAACGCACTTATTTTCTAGCTAAATAAAAAGAAGTGTACAACAAAAAGATATGCTGAAAATTTCACTTGATTCCAACCATTCGTTTTCAAGTTTTTCAGTATTTTAAAATCTCCATAGGCTACTGTGTTGTAATTACTGTTGGGGCTCCGACAATAATTAGAAAATGACACATTTTCTCACTTTTCTCGAAAATGCAAGCACATTTGAAAGAATGGTTCGGGGATTGTAACACATACCATACCAGTCAAGGATTCTTTTTAGCTAAAAAAACTCAATTTTGATAGAGGTGACCTTGAGCATGAAAAGTGGATCATGAATTGCCCCTTTATAACATACACATATAAACATGTACAGACAAGACATGATATGAGACCATGCCTGGAGGACACTGTGCAAATGCGCAATAATGCAACCCGGCATTCACGTCAAGCACTTGACCGCATGGCAATACAAATCTTACATTTTTCACCAAAATAGCAATAATGCTTGACTTGCTTGATTAGCGAGCTCTTGCACATGTGTAAAAACACTTTGTTTTTATTAAGCTTATCAGAACAATTTACTTGCTAAATAGAACCAGAGTCAAACATACTAGTAAGTAAAAAATACTTCAAAAAGTACTATATTTATGCCCTACCATTTGTGGTAATAAAACATGAAAAACATTTTTCTGTGTCTTGTTTACTTTTAGTATTAATGCCGGTCGCCCGACCCATCTTCAATGTAGGCCGCCATTTTTATACTTGTTTACATCAACATCATTCCATTTTCAAAGATAGGGTGAGGGTCAATAGATTGTTTTTTCAAAACCAAATACAATTTTCCGAATGGGACAGATTAGTTCGTATTAATTATACATACATCCATCATCATCACAAAATTTCAAATTTAATGCTCACGTAAATGTCACTTATTGCGAATTCGGAAATAAAGTCCCCAGCGCAATTATAGTGTTTTATTTACAGTATGTCCAAATTGCTTAATTACTCCTGATCCAATATCCAGACATGTCACGTAACCGAGTAAAGCGGTAGATATACTTCGCCATTTTTGTAGTTTGTAGACATTTTCATTCAGAATTTTTCTCATGGTGATTGGTTTTTAAGGATGGTGTAAACTTTCATTCTGAATGAACATTTTCACATATACAATTTCACCATTGTGTAAATCATAACCATCATTGCAAGAAAAGATTAGCTTACCATGAATAGATCTAGGCCGTAGAATCAATATCAAACATTATACTACCCATCAGTAAGCACTTGAAAATGTGCAATGGGGTGAAAAATAGGTCTCCATTTATTACTTTCTCTATAATATACAAATTTAGAATGAAAATTCTCATTCAGAATTAAGTTTACTCCATTCTTAAAAACCAATCACCATGAGAAAAATTCTGAATGAAAATGACTACAAAAATGACAAAGTATATCTACCGCTTAAGCCCTGCCTTGAAATAAATTTCATGCTCTTATGCCTCTATATGTGGTGTATCCAGACTGTCTTGATTTGTACTTGTTGGATTCAGGAAGGCCAGCAAGGACTGTCTGTATTTCCAATCATTAGGCCTAAAAAAATAATTGTTTGATTGGCGTAACATAGAAAAAAATAGGGTAGGTAGGTCAGATTTTTTTGTTTTTTAATTTGTTAAGTTTATGTTTCACATACAAGAATCCAAAATATACGACACATATACAAAAACATCTTAACTTTGTCTGTAACAGATCTTTTATTTGTCATTTTGTATATCCTGCAAGCCATATCTTGGGCCACCATAAATCGATTCCCATTATTTTTGAGAATTGGAGGTTTTTTACTATGCTCAAAAAATAAAAATATCTAGGGTCGGCAGTAAAAATAGGGTCAGTCGGGTTATGCCAATCGAACAATTTTTTTAGGCCTTGTGGTATCAACAATATCTACAAATCAAATCCTTGCACACATGCTAACCGTTGTTTTCTACGAATTAAACTAATTCTGCTATCAGAACATGTCAGTTATGGTTTGAAGGTGAACTTACAGTTAAGAGATCAAATTCATCAGGCGTCCTGGCAATGTGCCATTCCAGGGGCGGTGGGTCTTGATCAAAGGTGATTTCCCTGATCATTTCTTCCTGCTCTTTCTGAAAACAAATTTGAAAAAAAATATTGTCATCAGGATATGGATGGTGTCCAAATGCTAAACATTTTATCAAATCTTTCTGCAAACAAATTTTATAAAAAATAATGTCATCAGGATATGGATGGTGTCCAAATGCTAAACATTTTATCAAATCTTTCTGCAAACAAATTTTATACAAAATCATGTCATCAGGATATGCTAAACATTTTATCAAAATCAAATTATCTTTTGAACAATATGCTACAGTTAAAACTTACTGAAAGTAAATGCCAAGTATATGATTTCTTTGTCATCCTTTTTTTCGTTTTTTGCAAACTGTTGAACTCTTTTTTTTTTGACAACTATAATCAAATATACTTCTGTCTAAAATATTTCCGCGCAATTAAAAATGTTAAAAAAAACTTGTTTTTTCTATTAAATGACCTAGAATCATCAAAGATTAATACTAGTATATGTAACTTATCTATTTCATATGAATAAATCAATGTTTCTTTTAATATTTGATCTTCCTTTGCTATAAAAATGGCTGATTTCATGGACCATATACAAATACACCACAAGTACAAATCGCATTACTATGTAACTGATCAATTTTTCATAACCTCATTATTACCTTGTAACAGGATAGAATATCTTAAGGTTGTAAGTTTTAAAACAAATGCATAGAAATGTATATAAACTCAATTTTTTTTTATGTTCAGATGAAAGTAGTAATGTGCATGCAATTAATGCATTTCCGGAATAGTTAGTTTGATAATTATACAATATAGACTCTTGTCAAAAAATTATGAAAATTGGAATTTAAAACGCTTTTTGAGATATGGCTGAATTAAGGTTTTGTGCGGAAATACTTTAGAGCGGCAGTGTATAACTATTTCTGTCAGGATCAATGTTCTTACACAGACACATCAATATATAAATATATTTCTATCAAAATGGTAAACTCTTATACGTTTAAGTTTAAATTTATTCCAAATACATCTTTTTTTATCATAAAACCAGACATTCATGTTGCAGTGATTATTCTTGTACTTTTCATCTTCCGGTCCTCAGGTCTTTAGATAGTAAGAATCAATAATTTTAACAGCTTATGCTGTTTGTAACTCGAACTACACACCAATTTCTCTTTGTACTTTGAACACAATTTTAAACACAAAGCAAAAAATAGATTTATAAAATGAACATAGAAAGCTGATGTCGGCATTCAAACATCCTGTTTGTTCAGATTTCTTAGACATTTGTCAACTCTTGTTGTATAACTTTTATCTTACATTTACATAACCAAAGAGAAGATATTACTATAGATAATAGACAATATAGGCAAAAAAAAAAAGTTAGTCTCAGAAACCATTTGCAAAAACGCTATTTTTTAGGAAATTAGCTATGCGGTATGCGTTATATTTCTCTTTTTTTTTAATTTTTAATGCTTTAAAATTTTGATCGCCCAACTTACGAGTGTGAAGTGCCCAGTTTGCGGATTATTGAGTATTGCCCAACACTAATGTTGTTATTACAAGTCGATGTATCGCCAATGCAAACATCGCTGGATTACTCTCGATAAAAAAAGAGACCAGCGCGTAGCTCTATGCACTAAATTCATTTTCACATAGCAATGCGTGCGAGTTTCTGAGACAAACCTTTTTTTTTTTTGTGGCCTTCTTCATATTAATTCTCACTATAAAATAAAGAATACAGATTTTTTTAATATCAGAAAGCACAGTTATGTTATAAATCAAAACCAGGTGGAATCGGGCGGGATTCATGTGTAGCTTGTGTGGTCTAGTGGAACAGTGCAGGACTCTAAATCACATGGTCGTGAATTCAAGCCTGCTACGGTCAAGGTTATGTCCTTGGGCAAGACATTTAATCTCGATCTCAAACGCATTGGGGAACTGTTGAGGGAAATATTACAAACTAAATTCTGACAGGTATTGTTGTTATTATTATCATTATTCAAAAGAAAAATCAAAATCTTGTTTTCTACCAATCCATAATGCCTGATATGTATTATAAATCTGAGGAAATGAAAAGTAATGCCACTGGTAATATAAATAACAGTGCTGTAAACAACATTTTGGGCAAAATGATTTTTTTTTTCCATTTCAAACAAGCAAATTGAATTTTCCCAAAAAAGCCTGGTTTTGACATCAGAAATGAGAACTAGTCTTACCCGTCTCTGGATGATCTTTGTGATTGATTCCACCCACTTTCTCATGGACTTCCCTCGTACTGATTCCAGGAATGCTTGCGCTCTATTTAACAACTCATCATCTCTCTCAAAATCGTAGAAATGCTGGTCTACCCAATGACGAAACACATTCAATACTCTGAAATTAACAAAATGGTTTTATCTAAATAATTTACTGTTGGCCAATAATAATTTACAAGATATATTTTGAAAACTTTCCTCCTGTGACTACAACCTCAATTTGCAAGACTTGCTTGCCTGTCTGTAGAGGCTTCAATAATGTAAATGGTGGCTTTGACAATGGGTAAATAGGCATTTTTTCAGGTTTTAACACATGTATTTGAATATTTCATTCATGTTTACCAAAATTTGCTATTGATTCCCATCATGATGGTAACTGATTATCAAAAACAGAATAAAACAAAAACAACCTGAAGCACATACTGTATCTACATACAGATTTCCAGGCAAATCGAATCAAACTTTACTTCCATCCAAATAGTACAATAAAAATGAAAACAGTTAAAAATCTTATGGAGGAGACGACTGGAAGCCCAATGAGGCCTGTTAAATAGCCTACCCCTGTTTAACACTACACAGCTCAGCAGACAGCAGTAAAGAAAATAAAGATACTAAAAGACACAACAACGATGGGCTCAAAGGACATAGGATGCATGTTAATTATAAGTTTGCGATAGGTGACGTTTGTATAAAATTCTAAAATGCTTAACCGACTTAGATTCTTAAATAGTTTTCGGCTGGAAGACCAATGAGGCCTGTTAAATAGGAGACGGCTGGAAGACCAATGAGGCCTGTTAAATAGCCTACCCCTGTTTAACACTACACAGCTCAGCAGACAGCAGTAAAGAAAATAAAGATACCAAAAGACACAACAACGATGGGCTCAAAGGACATAGGATGCATGTTAATTATAAGCTTGCAATAGGTGACGTTTGTATAAAATTCTAAAATGCTTAACCGACTTAGATTCTTTAATAGTTTTCGTCAAAGAGTTCCATATTACGGGCTATTCGCTCTTATGCATTGGTCAGAGAAGGCAAACAAACCATCTCCAGTGTAACTATTCCGAGACAACCCTAGAATGTTGTAAAATCAGTAATGCAGACCCATATCCAGCCGTATTATACCATTAAGACTGGCAGGACAACCACTCTATATCTCAGTAGTACAGGCAAATGCACCAACTAGCACAGCTCCTGATGAAGAAATGGACAACTTCTACCAACAGCTACAACAACAATTGGATAAGATTCCCAAAAAGAATGTACTCGTAGTCATGGGTGATTGGAATGCAAACATGTGAGTTGATGCATATCCTACATGGAAAGGCACTACTAGCTAGTTTGGATTTGGAACAACAAGTGATATAGGATTCAGCTTGCTAGAGTTTGCAAAGTTCAACAGCATGGTTATGACCAACACATTTCATCCGAAGAAGCCATGGAAAACATGTGTTTCAAGTGCCATCAGTATGTCGCCCCAACGGCCAACAGCTACAAGACATAGATAGATATATAGATAGCAATTTCTCCTTACCTTAATTGAATGGGCTGTGCATATTCTTTCCTAAACCTCTTGAGATCTTCCCTGATGACCGGCGTGCCCCTCTCCATCGCCAATTGGTCCTCTTCCGTGGCAGGTGGCTCTGGAATCTCAAACCTCTCAATCAGCAATGACAACAATTCTTGAGGCTTACAGAATGACCTATAAGTGGTCAAGAAAGTTCTCACAAATGATGGATCAGCATACTTGTGATAAGTTAGCCTTTCTATAAGTTTGAGGAGAGTTCCTCCTTTGATAAGTGGTACACCAGCTCGAGAGTTTTTCCCTTCTTCAAAGGCCACATTTTCCTCAGAATCCTCTTCTGCATATCTGTGAAAATTAGGGGTAGGGGGTAAAAATTATCTTTGTTATCTTTATACAACTAAGATTTAAATTTGCAACTTTGTTTGTTTCAGATAGTTCATTTCATTCTCTTAAGCAGAATAACAGCATTGTTCTGTATTCATTGCTTTTCTTAAAGTCTTCTCAACAAAAACACAATTAGAATGTATCAAGAGCATATAAGTCATACCAAAACTCCATCTTTGATAAACCTAAAATTTTATTGTAATCTCAAAGATTTTACCCCTCAATCAATTTTAGCTGAGATGACTTGGTTAATGTCCCCGTAACCCTATTAAATCCACAAGTCTTTGATTTGCAAAATTGGTGAAAATTCTAGATGATCAACAAATTAATAATATGAAAACTTAGCAACTAATGTTTCAACAATCTGGATAATGTAGAAAAGGCCTCCTACTCGTTTCGGTGAGAACAGACTAATTCAGTCACCTCAGAATACTTCCATGGTTCCTTTTCTACCTGTCCATCCAACCAAGTGGTTGTACTAGATCAATCACTCTGTCAGAGAGAACACGCAGTTGTACTAGATCATTCACTCTGTCACAGAGAACACGTGCCTGTTCATATCATCAGATGACAGCTTTGATGGCAGATATCACATGATTTTCACATGACCTATCACATGACTTACTTGTATTCATCTGGCGTTGGTAGCCTCAGAGGTTGATTGGCTTCTTCTTCCTCAAGTATCTTATCCAATATTCTCTCTAATGTACTGCAACAAAAAATGGAAATTTACAACTCAAATAGTTTTCTTGCATGTTTTTAACAGACAAGACTGTTAGTTGACAAACGTTATTTGCTGCACACACAATTCCATTTTCAATCTCAAAGTACTTCTTCCTTTGTCAGTGGGTATGCTGAGGTGGACATAACTTAATCCCTATCATTAGGCCTAAAAAATTATGTTTGTTTGTCCTCCGCGACCGACCCTAAAATGCCAAAAATTTGGATCGCAGGCCTGTGAGTGAGGCTTCCCCAAAAAAGCGGGAAAAAATCGGAGTTCTAAACTTACGGTCCGCATGTCGGAGAACTCATCATGCTCATCATCATGATTGTCAATCGCAAATATCACATGAATCCAGGTCCATTTCCATGTATTTATTTTGTTTTAACACCGTTAGGTTTGTCATGTTGCGATCTTGGAACTGTTATCTATCTTGTACTTTTGTTGCAAAGACATTCTTGCCAGAAATATTAATGTCACAATTCGAAAATGAAAGTACAAAAAAAGATTCACACACTCACGCTAACATGCTAACGACATATACACAAGCCGATAGACAAAAATGGTGGTAGTAACGACCCCCAAACAGAGCCCTCTACAGAAGCTATGAGGCATGAACTTCGCGACCGTACAATGAGAATACCAGGTCAAAGTTGGCGACACCAAATCTTAGCCTCATTTACCAGGCAGTTAAAACTGCCTAAATAGCGGAAAAATAGGGGGAAAGCAGTATGAAGAAAATACGGGGAAAAGTGGAAAGCGATCATACGAAGAAAAAAAAAGCGGAAATTAAAATCGGCAGGAGATATAAAAATAGCGGATTTCCGCTAAAAAGCGGAGATTTCACAGGCCTGGGATCGGGTATTTTAGGGTATTTTTTCTTCAAACATGTAAAATATGAAAACTCAATATTTTCAATAGAAAACGTAAAATTTAGCAGTATAAGGTCACATTTAGTGGTATAAAATAAATATTTCCTCTAAATAATGACCCAAAGTCTTTGATTAAGCCCTGCATTGCTTAGTATTCACGATAAAATCCATGGAATGACATCATTCTTTAAAATAAATGTGAAGTGTAAAAAAAAAAAAGATCAACCGACCGACCGACAGACCCAAAATTTTAATTTTTCCACTGGAGGGCAAACAATTTTTTTAGGCCTTATTCATTACTCCAGAGAAGCAATGCTTTAGGAACCAAGGTTTATTCGATCAGAAAAAAAAAGAGATTTTGACATTCAGGCATCAATTTTTTTAATTTGATATCTGACCTAACATGGCATATGTATTACCTCCAAAAATGAACTTGAATAATAATTCTTAGTCAATGAGTGTGATTTCACTTCCTTGTAAGGAATAATTGACTATCCATTATGAGACAACATATAACAGCGCGTTAGCGTGGACCCACATGTTGAATATTGTGGCGCCGTGTAGATGTACGCAAACATCTGACACGCAATTACTTGAATTGGAATGTTTTATGTTAGAATAGGGGTGTACTTTTTTCCAATAATAATGTCTATTGTTTTTAACAAATAATTTGATTCATTCTTGTTCTTAAAAATACCTCAAATTTTTGACTAAGAATGAGAATAAATAGGGGGCATCCATTTCCCAAAATAATGCACGCCCATGAGCCGATAGATGAAATCTTATCTTTTAATCTCCATACAAGAATATGGAGAATATAAGGGAAAGGAAAAGCTCAAAAAGTTCATCATTATGTGCTTGTAAAATAGTAAATGCTCCATTGATCTTTTTAAATTTTTACATATGTTAAAGCATTTTTTTTTAAATCGTTATCCAGCAGTCATAAGCAACTACATCTCTAAGAAAATCCATTAAGATACAAGAGTATGTGCATTGGTTAATCATTCCAATAAATACTGGCTTACCTTCTAAATAATAGTGCTGTAAGGGCTTCCATCCAGCTAGTCTTCTCTTCTGGACTCTTAGCAAAGAAGATGATGGGCTGAGGCTGGTCACGAATTTGCAATTCAAAGGCACATTTCAGGTCTGAAATTTAATCAAAATACATTTATGGGATAAAATAAATAAATGCTCCATTTGCACTTTGCTATTGTTCTGAACAGTGGCAACTGCCCAGCATCGCCGGTTTCCTGCAGCCATCCACCGGTTCAGTATTGAAGCAGCCCCTTACTTTCATTCCATTACCAATAGCATTCAGTAAGCTGCCCTACACCATCTTGGTAGACAGTGCTCCTTGACTATATTATTCATTTACACTTCAACAAAACGAAACCTACTATGACATAACTGGATATTCATACACTCTGCGTTAAGTACGCGTTGAAATTGTAAATCTAATTGGACAGTTTGTAACTCATACGCATTCATTAATCTTGTCTAGTTGCACGCTGCGTATCGCGTGGTGCGTTGTACAATTCCATATACGCATACGCGTAACATACTCGCGCTTATATGGCAAGTTTCATTTTAAAAGAAAGGTAAATCTAAATTACAATGAATAACATGGGGCGATGGATGGTTGCATTTTCTAAGTTTTATAATAGGAAACGCATTTTTAGATAATAATGCCGGTTTGTTTTTTTGTTTTTTTTTTACAATTATATTCTTATCATTGTCGTGTATGAATTAGATTAATAACTGCTCTTAACTTCAACTTCAGCACGCAGTGCATTATTGTTGTACAATTTCACTCGCGTCAAGTAATACGCAGTTATTAATCTATAATTAATTCATGTTTTCAATCTGATCAAGAACTATACTTTCCTATGAATAAGCCCCCAAAAAAGGTGTTTGTTTGCCCTCCACGACTGACCGCAAATGCCAAAAATTTGGGTCGGGTATTTTAGTGATTGGTTTTTTTCTTCTTCAAACATGTAAAACATGAAAACTCAATATTTTCGATGGAAAACATAAAATTTAGCAGTATAAAGTCACATTTAGTAGTATAAACTGCATATTTCCTCTATATAATGACCCAAAAACTTTGATTAAGCCCTGCATTGCTTGGTATTCAAGATAAAATCCATGAAATGACATCATTCTTTACAATATATGTGAAGAGCAAAAAAAAAATAAAAAAATAAAACGACCGACCGACCCAAAATTTTAATTTTTCCACTGGAGGGCAAACAAACAATTTACTTTTTTTTGCCTAGTGGAACAGAACACAATTTTCCTTTGAATAATAGCATTAAGAACTTGCAAGACATCTGTACAATTTCACACATTTGCGAATTGTATCACTGTTTTTTATTATGCATGAATACATACCATCAGTGTCCTCTTTGTCTATTAACGTCAGTCTACGTATTGGATATCTCTCTTTGTAGCGGTAATCGGGCGACGTGCTGGTCACCGATTTGCGGGCATTCAGCTTACAGCACACAACCATTGCATCAAACAAGAATATGTGTCTTTCTGTATTGGGCTATGATGTAAACAAAAAATACAAGAAAATAGGAATTATTGGGCTATGATGTAAACAAAAAATACAAGAAAATAGGAATTATTGGGCTATGATGTGAATAAAAAATACAAGAAAATAAGAATTTTGGAAAGGAAATCATACCAAATCAATTGCCATCAACGGGCAATCTCCTGAGTACATCAAAGATCTCATTAATATCTATAGACCTGCTCATTCCTTGCATTCATGTTCCAAACTTCAGCTTGTGCTTCAACATCATATGGCAAGTGTGCCTTTTCCACAGCTGCTCCCACTTTATGGAATGATTTACCTCTCAACATTCGCCATGCATGCCACCTCCCTCAGTCAGTTTAAGTCTTTGGTGAAAACTCATTTGTTCAATCAATAGGTGCTTGTTTCCTGATTTGTTGTTGTTATATTATTTTTGTGTATGTAGTGTAAGGTTTTTCTTTGTAAAGGGCAATGAGACCTTTTTTGGTTTATTGCACTAAAAGCGCCTCTGTATTATTATTATTATTATTATTTAAATCCATTTATTTAAAAATGTATTCAAATACATTTTAGTAATGGTACAATTACAAATTGATGCTTTTGTTCACAAAAAATTGTACACAGTACGTTGTTATTTTAACCCTACACATACACATAACATCCTTAGAATGAATGTATCTGTGGGATAACACAAATAGCATTTCATAAAACCTTCACTAATGTGTACTTTCATCCATTACAAGAGTGGTTTTCATTTTACAAGATGGAGTCACTTCTCAAACAGTTGAAGGGCTAGAAATTCGGCGAGAATCAGAGAATTGATTCTCGCATTGATTCTCGTGGCATCCAGATATGAGAATCAATTTTTTCAATGAATTATGTAGTAATTGTCACTTGAACAATCAATTTTGATTCTCGCAAACCGAAACGAAATTCCACCCCTGAGTTGCCTGATAACTAACTTGCTAACTTGGAAACTAGAAGGTTGATGTCTATCAAGTTCCCGGGACAAATTTGGGAGAGACAACAGCTTCAAGTCTTTGGTATGGAACTATAGTGTTGGATGTAAAATATCAATTGTCTTGTATATGCCTTGAGCACAATGTCATCTTAAGAAACCAGAACCAGAATAATGTAAATAGCAAGAATTATTCACTATACTTTGATCAACACCAAATAGGCGAACCTCTTCACACCGTGAATTGATACAGATAAGCGTGCGCGTAGCTGAACACAGCGCAACTGCAGGAGATGCATCGCGCATTGTACGTGTGACTTGCTCGTCAGTATCAACGGCGCGTGTGTAAGTGGGATTATGTTTACTTGCGGATGGAGAAAAGCCTCATAATTCCCGTCTATTTAGTGTTGACCAAAGTATAATGTAGTCTGTAATGTATTTTTGGAATTCTGATCCATATTTTCAAGTACACAATATTAGGTTTCAAGATCACAAGGCTGCAGAATAGTCAGCTCAACAAAGGGCCACACTTTAACTCTTTGAACCCGACGAACCGGCTAATGTGTACATGTACCTTATACCCGATGAGCCGGTAAAATGAGCCGGTTTACCTGTTTTTAGGTCACGTGTCAGAAACTTGATGCGTCTGTCAACAGGCATGGGTAGTTACAATTTTAAAGGGTCTTATTTATATCGACAGACATCAATGAAACTTTGAACCCATGGTTGATGGTTCAGGTTGCTCTTGTTTACTTGACAGAGGTGAACAATTCCTTATATTTTCGAAAATTTAATCAAAATTTTTAAAAAATGTTGCTTTGCCCATAGACTACAACGTAAATGTTGAATATGTTGGTCAACATAAAAAGTACTCTTTAGGGGAAATATTGTGTTTCTTAACATTCAGGTTGGCTCGGGTCAGCGGAATAGATATACGTAGAATGGCCAGGGTTCAAAGATTAATCATGGTTACGTTGGCCATAATGATATTTTCTGCCAACACTGTGAATTTTGAGTTATTTTGCAGGTACAATGCTTTGAATTAGTATACTCTCATTATGCAGTTTATTCGTATTTACTACAAAGCTGAAGAAAAGGTATATTAAAGAAGATAGAAACTAGTAGGTTTGTCTCACAATGTTTTAATAGAAAATACGGTACTGACGGAGTGAAATTCGTGAGAGAATGTCTGTGAGAAAAAAAGGGGGAGCGCGCGCTGAAAGTTGAGGCATGCAATACGCGAGACTAGGCGCAAGGCGTAGTCACAGACATTGTCACGCAAAAATAGAAATACAAAAAATGAAATTACACAAGAAAAGTCATGAAAAGGGAGATCAGAGAACTGCTGAAGGGGGGGGGTGGAGGAATGAGGGTGACGGACAATTAAATTCTTGTTTAATTTAATTTTTGGTATTTCTATTTTCTATTTTATATGAAAAAGTATATCACTTACCTTTTTATTTTTGCCTGTATGTACTTTCCCTAGATTGCCCTCCATTATGAATTCATTGCACAGTTGGCTTATATCCCTTCCATCCCAGCCTTCAATGTTATTTTGGATCTCGTTCATCTTCTTAATACAGATTTGACGCGATGCTAATCGCCTATGAAATCGTAGTGAAGATTCCCTGTCAACATAGGAAAGTTTTAATTAAATTTATTTATGGCCTCTCAAACATCTTTAAATGGATAAATCCAATAATTTTTTGAAAAGTTCTATATAAACTGGAAAAATCATATTTCAATAAATCTTACTTCTGTTTCTGCTTTTTATTTATCAAGATGCTAATTTACCATAACATTTTGTGTTTGTAATCTTATCAGATTTAAATGACTTGGTAAATTGTTAAACTCAATCCTCTAATACATATCATCATTTGTCAACTGCAGGGACTATAGAACTTTTCAAAACACGACAAAACACAAGAATTTCTGAAGCTGATTTTACACTTTTGGCAATTGCCAACAGAAAAAGTGACTCTCTAACACAATAACCAGAATGTATATTTCATGTTCTTGTTAACTGGTTGCGTACGCATTCAAACTTGTAATTAGGGTTAGCACTAACGAGTCACTTTTAGTGTGATACGCTCGGAGTTGACTGGCAACTGTAAGCTTAATCAGACAATTTCAAATGGAAATTTCACTCTTTCTGTCAGTGAGCATACGGTACCCCCAACCAAAAGTTGTTCAGAATTAGTGCCTTTAACCATGTATGGGTCTGAATATAATTATATTTCACTTTTATTGCACTGCAACTGCGAGAGAATTTTTGGAAAATTTTGTTTACAAAAACCTAAGTGCTAATGAGCTCGTACATGATTGGTTGATAAAACGCCCACATGATTGACGTTCCGAAGATTTCTGAATGGATTTTGAAATTGTCTTTAAGCTGTCTGCAACTGCAAGCTAAGCTGAGCTAATTCTGACAGCTTCTCTAAGCTAATGACTTCCTAAAATTCATTGTAAGAAAATATAACAAAGGTTGAGAGCATGATTGAAGAGAATAAAAAGTATTAGGTATATTAAAAAAAAGGTTGTGATTAAGTAACAAATTCCAATATCTATATGTGATGGCTCACCCCGAAAGGGGGGACTTTGCAGATGATATCAATTTTGATTTTATCATTTCATCTGTTACAGCATTTTCTAAGCTTTAAAATGACACTTTATTATTTGTTGACATTGATCAAGGGCGATCAAATTTTACAACAGAAAATCTGCTGGAAATTCTTATTATTTTCTGCTGCCTATTTTCACCGGTTTCTTGAAAAGTGTTCTGTCACAAAGTCTCCCTTTTTGGTGTGAGGCATCACATAAATCAATCATCAAGCATTAACGGTATTGATTATTTAGACTGCTCCATATTGAGAGAACCACAATTATCATTCCCGTAGATTCGTACTTGACGGTGTTTTATGGATGTATTCAATACACTGGATGATACATACACCACATTTTGTTATCAAGGACACGTAAGTAATGGCTTTGTCCAATTGGTCTATAGATGATTTCTAACAATGGGAACAACGTACTCACCCTGGTTTTCTCTTTGGCAAATGACCTGAACATATTCTATCTAAATCAGTTTGTAGTGCCTTTAAAGCTCCTGATGCCTGAAATGTAAATCATAACGATAATTATAACCTTGATTTACTTCAAGTCATAGTTATAGCATGTTTCAATCAAAACAACTAGTTGAATTTTTGATTACCAATGTATTTGACATATGTGGCTGTCCAGCCCGCATGAGCTGTAAATGCCAGAAACTTCATTTTGCGCTATAGGTGAAAATACATGTCAAGATCGTAATTTGCCAAAATTGATTTTTTGACAGATTCACAATCCTTGTCCTTGCTACAAAATACAAGCAAAGTTTCATTTCAAGAAAATGATAGGAAATGTGAAATAAATCTGCATATTTTAAAGACAGAAAATATAAGGCTTACAAATCTTTGAACGCGTTTATCTCAGTTATACGTTTTACTCCCTGACAACCTTTGACGGACCATAACTTGACTTCTGGAAATCGTGTGAAGCTCATTAAGGTGTCACTTTAATCCTTAAAGCATAATCTTTGCAAATAATTAAGTGAAAATGACAAAGTTGGCATTTACGGCTGCTTTGGGATGGACGGTCACATATGTGATTGTAAACCACAAACCTTCAGTAACAATGGTGATATTGCAGATTCAAATAGAACATATGTGACGCGTTACATCAAAAGGTACAAGTTCTCGGCCAAGCAAATTTTGAGATACAGGCAAATAAAGCTCGTAAATTATAAAGAAAATAATAAGAAAATTGTCATCTTTATTCACCATATCTTCAAAATTTAAACTTCAATTTTCACAAGCAAGGTAT
>JXSR01S039671.1:0-13974 GCA_000969725.1 Ophiothrix spiculata | reverse complement strand
GAAAATTGTCATCTTTATTCACCATATCTTCAAAATTTAAACTTCAATTTTCACAAGCAAGGTATCATTTTAAAGCTTAATTTATTCTCTTTAAAGTAACTCAGAAATCTCAATTTTGTCAAAGGTAGACAACTTGTACCTTTTGATGTAACGCGTCACATATGTGTGCTGCTCTGGCAAAATGAGAGGAAAGTCGAAAAATCTAAATTTTGAAATAAATGGCATCTAAAGTAAAAATAGAGTTTAAAAAAAGTCAAATTTTGTTTTGTGGCATAAAACACCTTCATGCATAAGTGTTTACCTATACCTAAAGTTTTGAAGGTCAACTTTGCCGGGAAGTACAATTAGTCACGGTTAATTGTTTGCATGTTGCTATTATACACTGTAGTAATCAGTATCTTTAAAATCGATTTGCAGCTAATGTTTATTGCAATATATTCAACTGGACTGCTTTGGATTTCAATCTCTAAATGAAGAATGTAGAAAGAACGTGTGACATATTATATCGTTCAAAAGCTGAGATTATAGAGAGTTAGAATGTTTCATAAACTCAATTTTGAAATTTGCAACTTTCCTCGTATTTTGCCAGAGCACCCTCATATTTTGAGCTTTGAAATGACACTTGTCTCTAGTTCATTCAACACACAGTAGACGTGTAATGTGTCAAGAATATGTCAAACCTAGAAAACAGAGATGTTGCACCAACAAGTACCAGCTTTGACCAAAGCATGTCATACATTTACTAGATATATTATTGAACAGGGACTAAGAACTATGGCAATTAAAAAAGGCTGTTAGGCTGCGATCACATAGAACTATACTTTATGCTATACCGGCACGTTTGTCCAATCTATAGGACCTTTATTTTTCATGATACTATCCACAATGTAAATCCATAATCATTAGAATTTAGAGCTTGACAGTGGAAAACAATATTTCTTTTCCAGAGTGAGATCAGAGGGCTTTTTGAAATGGCTTCATGTATATAAACAGTACAGAGATGATGGATTTATATCATGGATAGTATCACAGAAAAATTGTACTACGGATAAGAAAAACGTGCCCATATAGTGTATAGTATAGTGATCGCAGCCTTACAGTGAACAATATATATAACCATACTAAAGAAATATCCTTCCCTTGGCCTCTGTAGGAAGCATGGACTTGGATTAGTGTTTAACTCCTGTATTCATTTTCATATTTGACTCTTCATTCAAAAAATATCGCTGATAAAACCTGACCACTATTTTTTCACCAACTAATTAGATGATAGAATGTAAAAGCACATTGATGGCCAGAAAATTGCAAAATTATAATTTGATCAACACTAAATAGGCAGGAATTATGAGGCTTTTCTTCATCCGCAAGTAAACATAATCCCAGCTACATGCGTGCCATAGATACTGATGCGAGAGTCACACGTGCAATGTGCGCTACGTCTCCTGCAGTTATGCCGTGTCCAGCTATGCACGAGCTTATCTTGGTCAATTTACGATATAAAGCGGCCCGCTATTTGGTGTTGATCAAAGTATAGCTCACCTGTCTGAGGCTTTCTCTGTCCTCTTCATCTGGGGAGGTTTTTAGCAGCAACTGTAAGACACACAAAAGAGGAAATCTTCAGATTGTACTTGAAATGACAAGAACACTTTAAGTATACTTTGTTTAAAGATTTCTCTTGTACAAAATCAAACAAAAAATCAATTTCTTATCAATTATATCAATTACCATATCAGGATCACAATAATAATAATAATATTATTATAATAAACTGTTGTTTTTTTTGTATAGCGATTTCCTATTTAGATCAAACCACTCGATTCGCTGCAGGTAGATCGTCACAATCATTTCACTTCATTAAGGCGTTTTGCGGCCTTTTCAAGCCCATATTCTATCGGTAGTTAGATTGTAATATGTACCCGTCATGCAACTTCCCCTATCCTGGGTGGGGGCAGACTATGATGGACAAATCTGGTGACAGTTTTAAATGCAGACCTTAGCAGAAGCGAGTATGGACTGAAAACCAAATGCACATACAGCGCTGGGACCGGGGATCGAACCCACAACAGTCTTGGGCTCATTGGTGCAAAGCACTGTGCTACCCACTTCTCACAAAAAAACAACCAATCTAAAGACTTTGTGCACAATATGAGCCAAAAATGTGCACCACATATTAAATTTAGTAAGAGTGTGTGAACAATATGAGCTGCAACCTCAAACCATCTCAATTAGTGAAAAGACTTGGATAGAATTTTGTCACAAGTCCCACTTCTAAGAGTTCATTCGTGCAAACTTGCCTATACAAAAGCACACAAAGCTATTTAAGGCTGGGGTAGACCTTCAATTGGCATAAACCTTTTTTGTACTCGAACTTTCAAATTAATTGCATAAACTATATAAAAGTATACATTTTTAGAAGCAGATTTTTACCCTGAATTTGATGATATCTGTTTTTGACCAAAAATGTCAATTTTGGCAAAAAATGCCAAAAAACATTTTTTGCCCCAAAATTTCTGGAAAGCCTATAGAACTAAAATTTGCATTTATGAAATTTTGAACTTTTTTGCTTTTTGGAATTTAGAAACAAATGTCTAGGAAGGGTTTTCTCAAATTTTTGATTTTTATCTTAGTTTTAAAAACAATGCCTAAAAGAGGTCAAAAAATGCAAAATATCCCACCGCTGCCATCAAAATGGCAATTTTTAAAAAAATAAAAAATCTGACAAAACCCTTCCTTGACATTTGCTTAGAACTAAATTTCAAAAAGCAAACAAGTTCAAAATTACACGGATGCAAGTTTTAGTTAGGCTTTCCAGAAATTTTGGGGGCAAAAAATACAGTTTTTAGCATTTTTTTGCCAAAATCGACATTAATGGTAAAAACCAATATCACCAATATGTTCAGGGTAAAAATCCGTTTCAAAAAATGTGTACTTTTATATGGTTTATGCAATTAGTTTGAGAGTTAGAGTACAAAAACAGTTTATGCTATTTGAAGGTCTACCCCAGCCTAAAATTCACAGAAAATGAAGCATATTTCACACAAATTGAATAAAGCCAAAATAACACGACTAATCAAAGTGAGCCATCTGTGAAAACATGGAACAAAAACGATGTCACTGAAACAATAAGATCTGTTGTTATCTCATCAAGACATTTTTGATACAACACAAATGAAAACATATGTTTGTCAGTAATGAAATCATGTTTACTCACTTGTTTGTCAGTGATAAAATGAGGTCTAACAAGCATGTGTAAACAAGCGTATTCAAAATAATAACAAATGCATTTAGTAGATCTACACTCCCGGTCAAAAGTGTTTGCGCACAAAACCTTTATCCAGCCATATCTTGAGAACTGTTCATCATTTACGTAATATTTTTTTTTTATTTATATTTTACATTATATAGATCTGAATAATCAACAGGAATTGCATTTACCGCATTTGACAATATGGCGTGCTAATCATACTGTATATTTTCTTCCACTAATTTCAAAAACAGACTTTTAATACATAAGTGCACATTTGTTGGAAAACTTATGGCCTGAAAATGTTCTTTACGGTTACACGGTGATAACGAGCACTGAACTACATAGGTACATAGCAAAAAGTGCGTTTTGTGTATTTGTATATGGTCCAGAAAATCAGCCATTTTTATGGTCATGGAAGATCGAATATCACAGGAAACATAAATTATTTATATTGGATACATTAGGCATCTATTATGACATGAATTTTTTCAGAGTCTTGGTCGTTTGATATAATAATTACGTTTTTGCCCGTATTTAAGCGTGCACAAACACTTTTGACCGGGAGTGTATTTGATCTCTTTCAGACCATATTTCAAGTTGTAAAGACCAAGCTGTGACATTTGTTATGAGCTTCTGTCATGAGAATCTGATTTGATTAATAAGGACACCCCTGGGAATGTTGTAAATAATTAGTAGTGATGTCTTTTATCTACTAATTACTCAATGTATTCTCGTATGAATCTATGACAGATTGTCGTACTTTTATCCAGGACAGCGAAGGCCATTTCAGAGAAGCGGTCATTTTGTCTTGTTGTGCTGCGACAGATATGCTTTGGTGGCTGTGCTTGCCACGGTACTTTCCAAAACAGCTTGGTTTGTCATGTGTATGCAAGAAAGCCGCATCTGCGATGGCTGCCTTGTGTTATATTTAACCACCTTGTTGCAAAAGTGTGAGAAATCCTGAAAATTTTCTGGCCTGGCTTCCTGGAATATGACTACCACACTGTTAATACCGTACTAGCCCATATATAGTTCTCGCTAGCTCAGTTGGTTAGTTCTCTGACTGGTTAACATGAGCTGTATTGATCGTTTCGCGTTCGAGTCCAGCTGGAGCTGAGTGTGTGAAAACTGTATATTCTATGACGGTGTGCAAGTTAGGGTTGTGTCAAATAATGTAGGCCGAAGTAAGTCCTTTGGCCACAGGGAGTCCAGGTATTTAACCAACTGATTTGAACTAATAGCATGCTCTGTAAAGTGTGCTGAGGCCACATGGAATTACAAGCCAGAGGAGGCATAGTGCACTATAAATCACCTGCTATTTATTTTTTTATTTATTTTATTTAGGTCATCAGGTTTTGTTGAAAATTGATTGGGCAGAAGCAGTTGGAGAAAATATGATAAAGGACAAGCAATCAAAGAAGGTTTTGCTGACAACAACCTAACGGTAATCAACTCGGTACCCTCGATCAGTTTAAATGTCATAAAGAACACACCTAGTCAATTAATTAGGTATCAACTACACAAATAACTTAATTAAGATGAAACAAAGGCATAACAACCGCCACTCTGTAATTATTTTATGCCATTCATTATCTTTAATTCCCACTGATACTAGGCTCATTATTTACTGATTAAACCAACTGTGATGATTAAAATGGGCTTAGAGAAATACGGAGCAATCTTGGCAAATGAGCTTTTGAAGAAAACATGTATACGCATAGCATAGGTACACATATTCTATGCACAAACACATGTGTTTATTTACAACTGACAGATCGCATAAAACACATAAATCAGGCCAGCGTTTGTAATCCTTCCCAATAGCGCCCCCACTCGTCAGGTTGAAAAAAGTCTAGCGTCATGGCGGATCGAAAGCTCCCCAAGGTGAGCATATTTTTATGTTGTGAGAAAGAAATAATTACTTTATCAGACCATTAAAGATGTTTATCATGATAATTTCTTTTAAATGGTATTATCCAAGTAAAAAACTGAACTTAAAGATTAGATGGTGAAATTGCTCTTGTACATAATTTTGTATATACTGAGCCCACACAAAAAAAAATTAACATTACATGGAACTTTGATTATTTTTCATGATAAAAGTCTGTGTGCGTAAGACTCGAAGCTGTTTGAGAAAGTCAAGATCACACTTTTTAAAAATCTTCTCAGTTTTAATCTGTCCTAAAACTAAACAAGCCATTGAAATTACAAATAAATTCTCACGCCCACGATTACCACATGTCTGGTCAAACATGCAGAAAAAGCATCATTTAAATAACAATACCTAATGATCACGTACACTCAAGGTTTACTGGGTATCAAGGTGTGCTATATCGTGGTCTTGACTTTCTCAAACATGTTCAAGTTTTACGCACACAGACTTTTTTCTACAGAATAGATCAAAGTTTCATGTAATTAAATTTTTGTGTGTGTGGGCATACATGTAGTATATACAGCATTACATACGGGCAAAGGTTTGACATTTAACAAAATTATATTTGCATTTCTGGTAAATAAAAATGTTTTTTCCATTTGAAGTGGTCCTTCCACTTTGTCCAATATGTTGAGGACTTTTGTGAGCCGCATTTTGACTCGAGTTGACAACTTGTGCTTATCCAACAAACCAATACAGCTACAGCTGATCTCTTCACTGACTTGTCTTATTAACCCTAACACTTTTAAGAACCTTTTTGTTTAAGAACTATCTCCTCAGAAATTTACATGTTAAAAATGGGGGTTCCCCCCCCGGAATCGAACACGGGACCTCTCGCATCCCGATCCCACATTCACTGATGCAAGCCAACGGGTATACGCTGCCAGTTGGCTTGCATCAGTGAATGTGGGTATACGCTGCGCTGCCCTGGCAGCGTTTTCGTGATTATAGTATTTGGACTTAAGACGATTTTCTTGATTTTGTGGAATGGGATTTTGTGAGATTCGTTGGTGTTAGGGTTAGTTTAGACACATATATAGGCCTTATTAACCCTAACACTATCTCCTCGGAAATTAACATGTTAAAAATGGGGGGGCTTCCCCCCGGAATCGAACCCGGGACCTCTCACATCTAGATCCACATTCACTGATGCAAGCCAACGGGTATACCCTGCCCTGGCAGCGTTTTCGTGATTATAGCTAACTCCGGTCTGTGGCGTATTTGGATTTAGGCGATTTTCTTGATTTTGTGGTATGGGATTTTGTGAGATTCGGTGGTGTTAGGATCAATCATAAATTGCAATTAATAGTTGCTGAACCGGTCAACGGTCCTCTTACCTTGAGTACTTCAAAATAATGTATACAATGGTAAATTGGCTCACGAAGTAGCTTAGGCAGAACATACGCAACAGCATCCCGAAGAGGATTATTTAACCCATTCCGTACCTGAAATAGAATAATGTATTCTATGGTAAATAAATATGCTCACAAAGTAGATAAGGCAGACGGTAAACAACAGCATCCCAGAGAGGACCATTTAACCCATTCCATACTTGAGAAAATAATGATAATGTATACAATATTAAATAGGCTCACAGTAGATTAGTCAGAATGAAGGCAACACCATCCCAGACTGGGCTGAACAAGAAAAAAGGAGAGCACTCACATATGGTGATACAGGGACGGGCTGATTTGGACACCCCTTTCTTTTGGCTGATTACTGTTCTATACAGTCAATCTTTGAAATAAGCTCCCTGTTTCGCAGGTTTTTTATTCATTAACGGGAGTTGTCAAGTAGTACTCTGCGCCGTAAGCGACACACTGCAATTCACGCAGTTGCATGTGATAGGATGTTCCTGCGATCGCCACGCCAAATTCTTGTCACTGGTAAAAATTGACCAGTCAAAACGATCGTCATGCGTCAGCTGTGTCAGGTGATTTAAATTCTGAATTACACATACACACGGACTGTGTGTTTGAATATTCTGGACGCAATTTTCAGGGAGCTTATTTATAAAATAGACTTTAGCTATGCATTTTCCTGAAATCACCGTTCTTAAGACTCCTGTAACAGAGCTGTCCGCTCTTTCCCTTTGAGTCATTCGTTAGCCTTGGAGGTTTCTCTCAGACCTGCTCTTTAGCCAAACTAACACAACTCTTTGTAAGATAAAGTAACAGCTTATCAAAGGGTGTTTTCACAAAAAATGTAGCTTTTTTTACTCCTTTCATTGAATTATCAAGCAAAACTGTTGTTTAAAACACCTTAAAGTTCTGAAGACCCTACTTTTGCTTTGCACATTCTCATGCAAACCAGGGTAGCAACAAGTGTCGTTCTTCCCAAAAAAATGCGAACGGAAAAACTTAATTCTCGAAAATACTTAAGAAAACTTCTCACTCAAATTACCAGTCTGACAACAACTGCTATTGCTGAGAAAAGCTTAAGTTTTATCTCTGCATGTACGAAAGAGTGTTAAAATAAAAGTTTTAGCACTTGAAAGGTTTTGCTGCATTTCAATATTAGTGTGAAGATTGATTCCTGTATACAAAATCAAAACTAACACAGATAAGCAATGCAAAGTATATACTAAATTTATATTTGTGTAGGGATCCGGGATGTGCTGGCCTGGGAGTAGCAATTCACTGAAATCATCTTAACCAGGTAACTGGACACCGCTGGGAATTCCATGAATAACAAAACCTTATTCATGGAAAGCAGTATTTATTCTCTTCATGTAAATCAAATAGATAGTAAATTGGCTGCAGAGTCAGGGAAATCGCCACCGAATTGTAGCAACTTTGCTTGTAAAGCTCTAGCTCTAATAAGTATCGATACCAAGTCTTGTGCAGGCTCTTGCAGCTTGATACCATCCCCCGACAGAAAATTCATGACCCAAAACAAAAATAATCAATACTATAATACCAATACCCATTATTAGTTTGGCTTGATTGATTGAACAATTTAAGATAAACACAAAATAATATGTAAACATATACTGACTTGAAGATCTACGGTTAAAATTATGCACATGCACATTTTTATTTTATTTTATTTTTCTTTTAAAATGAATAAATAACCTGCATAATAGCGCGATCCTATCTAATAAGATTATTTCTACTTTTACGCAAACAACTGCGCGGTCATTATCAGGTAACAATGACTTCTTATAATGACCTGTGTATGTCATTAGCGCCTGAATGCGTTTTCTCATAAAACCCCAATCAAGCGCGCGTATGCAACCCACACACGCGCATCACATTACACGATGATCGACATGCCTGGACTGATCAAAATTCTTATAGGGATAAGTAGATCTTTAAGTTGAATAAACCATTTCTTTATAAAATCACGCATAAAAGCATTAACAATTTAAAAAGACGGTTATTAATGACAATAATAACTTTGCACCATCTTTTAATTCGGTCATTCTACGCTCCCTCAGAAAAGTATCTCGGCCCAAAACAAACACCTCTGATTTTAAACATTGACCTCAAAAAAGATGGTGCGCAGTTATTATTATCTAATTATGCCTTGCAAGTATGTTTTACCAACGCATTGAGTTAATTGCACCATGGACTATGCAATGCTCTGACTGCAACTGGATGAAGGATATTAACCCTAAACCACTAAAGGCCAAAAAATATCTCCTTGAATTTTACTGTATAAAAATACCTATTTTCACACATTTGACCCAGGGATTTGAACCCTGGGGATTCGAACCTGGGACCTCTCACATCCCAATCTTCCCTCATACCAAGCAACCCACAGGCAAGGAGTGTTTTGCACACCCAGATTTATAAATGCGCACCCAGTTTTTGCCAAATTTTCCTATAATTTGTGCACAAATCCATAGATTTACACACCCAAAATTTTGAATTTACACACCCAAACCTTCAAATCCTGCCTAAGACCTTGCTCGGCAAGGATTGAGGCAGCACTTCGGTGACCATATATATCTCCTAGTTGTGACGTATTTGGACTTGGACCATTTTCTTCATTTTCTACTGTAGGATTTTGTAGGGTTCAGCACTGTTAGGGTTAATTAATGAATGTGTTAAAATTAGCAACTGACAAATAAGCTTGGCCATTTTAATGCTTTATTAGGGTAGAGTAAATTAACTCTTTGCATCCCTCCAGAAAAAAACAAACTAAAAGTATTATGTTTTTATTACAGTTTTGAACAAAACTGCACAAAGAAAAAATCCATCACACAATAAGTTGAAATAATTAATAAGTAAATTGGATTTCCATTGTGATTGCAGAAAATCCAGTCAATCCAAAAATGAAACAATGATTTCTTTAATTTTGAACTAAATATTCATCCAATATTTTAGCTTTTTCCAAGACGTTAGGTAGACTCAGTCCATCAGTCGTACAACAACTGATCACACGCAGCAGGAAGTGAGGGCGCCCCCTTTGGCGACTGGTGGATCCAGTCTACCAGTCAGGTGAGTCATTATTTTCCCTACCATTTCATCATCTTGAGAATCTTAAAAAGAGCTAAAATACAATCTTACATAGATAAACCTATTCTTTGTACTCAATAGCTCGTGGATGTTTTACAACAGTCCATTAACCTTTTAAAGAGGCAGAATTGGATTAGAATTCCCATTTGCAATCATTTACAAGGAAAAACTTGCCTAACCTTTACTGAATGAAATAGTAGCACAATGTCTAGATTTACAGCCACTGCATCAAAAAGGGAAATTCAATCGCACGAGTACCTGTGCAATTCAGAGATTTGATGGGAAAGTACCTCATGTTCTAGGAATGCTTTTGCCGCAAGATAATGACCCCCGGCATTTAGACTAGCATCAGGAACTCACTGCGGGAATGCGATCTGGGTCAAAAACCACCAGTTCAGAGAAATGCAAAAAAGAAAAAGGCTTTTCTTACTGCTTTCTTCAAACCTCGTTCTACACCTTTTTTTCCCACTGCTGTGTGCTCAAGCTTATTGCTAGATTCCCAACAGAATCGAACGGCTTATCAACCCATCTTCACATACTTTAACAATCACACCACTTACCTACACATACTATTCCACCACTTACACACAATACAAAACTCAATTACATCAAATCCATGCATTTATAGTGCTAAATCTGCAGAAACACGAGTAACATTGGAAATACTCACAGGCCTAGTCATTCCTAGAAGCAATGCATAATTACTTCATACACAATTGCCAATTACTGTAACTTACACCTAAATTAATAGTCAAACATGATGAACTATTCCATTGACGTAATAAAACAAGCATTTTGACGCAAATGTTTAATTTCTGAGCATTAAATTGTCCGAAGTGTGAAAATAATACTGAATTTAGTGTGATCAATCAAGCACTGATTGAGTAAGCTTGTATTGCTTTGTAAGTTAACATTTTTAACAGTAACGAACAGATGTTTGCAAAACAGTCGTAACCTTAGCGCGTGTAATAATTGCCAAGTGGTTTACAGCTAGTAAGCTCACATTCAATCTCAGCAAAATAAAGTTCATGCTTCTTAGATTAACTCATACTTTGAACAAGTTTTGTAATATTTTGTCGTTTGATGGTGTAACTATTGAGATATTTAATCAAGTTAAATATCTTGGCATTATTTATATTGACTTTAATTCTAGTACTATAGCTAAGCATCGTGGTCTAATCCATCGTGTGAAATACCACCTTCCTAATAATATGTGACCCGTCATATCGAAAGGTACCTTAAGGGTCCCAAAATGAAAATTGATTTTTTGGTCTCATCTGAAAGATTATAATTTAAGTTTTAAATTGACACCTTGCTTTTGGTTATTGGATGTTCGATTGCAAAGTTACATCCAAATTGGTAAAAGGCATCGGGCTGATTTAGAACTATAGTTCTGAGAAAATCAAGTTTAAAGTTTCTGTACTGGTAAAACTTGAATGAAGAAAGGATTTTTATCTCAGTTTTTATCACATTTTTCTTATGTTTTGGATGTTGGAACCTGATTAATATGATGGAATACACTTCAAAGGTTACATTTCTGATGAAATTAGAATTTCGACCTTGGACGTGATTTTTTACAATGCTCGGCTTCAATAGCCCGTATCTCGTAATTTACTATGCCGACCTTAAGGTACCTTTCGATGTGATGGGTCACATATAAACTTGCTGAATCGCTTGTTATGCCACATTTTGATTACTGTTGTCACACTTGGCCACGATTGCTCTCTTCATCTTTCACATAAAAAAACTTGCAAGAATTAAAAGTTTTAATGTTTATCAGCGATATCAAACATTTTATGATGATATTGCATACTCACATTGCCGGCTAGTGTTTTATTTATGTCCTTACATTCCAATGAACACATTTTTTTCTGCATGTTAGGGTACCCCGAGATAAATTAAGAAGGGTACCAGGGTAGTCCAAGCCTAAACACCAAGCAAAAGTACAAGTCGCATTTATACAGTTAAGTTGAATGCATGATACAAACTTCCGATAAACTACCTACCCCGTCATTCAGGTACTCGGTTATCTCGGGCTTTGCAAGTAGGCTGTTGATTGTGGCACGGAAATCTGGATTTAAAACTTTTGTTGCAAAAGGGATGTACACTTCAAATTCTTCAGTCTGGAAATAAAATTAGTAAGCACAATTTACAAAATTATCTAAGGCCTAAAAAAATTGTTTGTTTACCCTCCGGTGGAAAAATTAAAATTTTGGGTCGGTCATTCCATCTCTATTTTTTTAACAGTCACAAAAATTTTCATGTCATTCCAAGGATTTTATTACAAATTATAAGCAGTGAAGGGCTTAATCAACAATCGTTAGTCATTATTTAGTGAAGACACACATTTCATACACTAAGCGTGAAACTTTCTACTGCTAAATTATAAATTTTCCTTGAAAATGGTTAGTTTTCATATTTAAGGTCTTTGAAGAAAAAATATATAAAAATCAAGACCCAAAATTTTGTAATTTTTAAGGTCAGTCACGGAGGGCAAACAAACAAATTTTTTTAGGCCTAATTCTTAAAATCATAATATGAAAGACGATTGTATGATAATGAGTGTAAACTAAAAAAATTAAATGGATACTTGGTAGTCACCTTTGTGACCACTATGTTGACCTTTTGGAAATGGCTGCATTTGATTGCCGCTCATGAAGGTTGAGTTATTGTTCCGAGGGGGGTGTAACTGATATTTGTTTCCGGGTAACCACCCGAGTTCCGCAGGTTCTGAAGGTGACCCTATGCGAGACCAAAAAATCGGCAAAAATGGGTGAAATGATACCCTATCTGAGACCATAAATCTCCCATTTCTCTTTGAATGAATACCCTATCCAAGACCACATCTGTTCAAATGAATACCCTATCTGAGACCGTACGCAAATGTGACGAAATAATTATTACAAGAAATCATTGGTAAAATGTAATTATACACCATTTGAACACTCTTAAGAAGTATTTCTAGGTATTTGAAGCACTTTCATTGAAAATTTAGACACCAATGTCATTAATTCAACCATTCTGTCTTAGTTTGATACCCTATCAGAGACTTATAAGCAAACTTTGATACCCTATGTGAGACTTGCAGAGTACCATGTCGATTTTGATACCCTATATTGCAAGCCTCGAAACCTGTCCAGGTCTCACCTTTTTGGTAACGCGGGTGGTTACCCGGTCAGAAAACCCAGTTACCTCCCCCCCCCCCTCTGGGTTATTGTACCTCTTTTCTTTTGTGTTCTATAGTGTCGTTTTGAGTTCCGATGTTGCACTCTAGGACTAAGGGAAATATACAGTTCCAGAAAAGAAACTCCCCCTCTAATAATTTTTGTTGTTTCTCAAGCAGTGTAAGTCTGATTGGGTTCAATTAAAGACTAAAATAGGGACTAATTGGTCACTTAACGAGTGCACAGTACATTCTTGTTAAATGATTTAATTTAAACATCTAAGTTTTTCACTTTTTTTTTCAAAATTGATGCAGGAAAAAAAGCAGTTTTCCCAATAGGGAATTCATGGAGTCACATCCAAAAAATGTTTGATCATTTTAGAAAAAGAATACTGAAGTGTTTTTTTCTCTCTCCCTCACTTTTCAAAATAACCTGATAACATTTCAAAATTATGTCAAGTTTTAACATGGATTAGTGATTTTACTCAATATGGGTAACCCTATTGGAGAGGGTTTTTTGAAGAACATGAGACAACATGGACTGTGGTTCAAGTCTTCTTTTTTTCAAAAAGATAATCTTGATGAAGGGGAAATAAAAAAACATTTTGCAACCATGTCTTTAATTTTTTTTGCATACACCAAAGGGACACCAAATCATAACTAAATGCATGAAATGAGCAAATTATTTTGAACAAGATATTACAACTGCCTTTCTTGCTGAAGGTACATCATTGAAAGAGGTAGCACCTTAGTCCATGTAAATTACTCAGGTGGTTGTTCAAAGCTAATCTACTGAGACCAAAAGTTTGGTATTCTTTCTCTTATTCGACTGCAATGAAATGTAATGATTGTGTCTTTTCATTAACTGGAAGTTGCTATGGGAAATGCGAAAGGGCTATACAGGAAATCCCTGTGGAGAAAAATGCCACTTTTTTTTTGCGGCATCAATTTTAGTAAACCGATAAATTTACGGTCAAGGTTGATATGGTGGACAAGCGTTTGCTGAGCATTGGTTGAGTAACTAATTAATCCCTATTTTACTCTTTAAATGAACTTAATCGGACTTATATTTTTTGAGATACAAAAACATTTATTAGAGGGGGGGGGGGGTTCTTTTCTCGAAGTGTATATATAATTGTGACATATGTCAAAACCAGGCAGAACTGGG
>JXSR01S039670.1:0-14698 GCA_000969725.1 Ophiothrix spiculata | reverse complement strand
GTGGAATGTAGCCGGAAGATTTTGAGAAATAAACACGATTGAACTTCAAATCTTGTCTCAAAAATAATTGAAGATTCACCAATGTAATTAATTTAGAATTAGGATACACTTTAAGTGAATTATCCAACAAGACCTGTTTTTCAAAAATTACAAAACAGTATATTTTTGTAAACAAACGAAAACGCTGCAAGTTAATTGAATATGTGTGATTTTAAACACTGTAAGGGAAATTGGATGGTGTTGCATGTAAGACCAAATTATGTAGTAATTACTGAAAGCATTAACAATATTCATCCCATTTGACGATTCAGAATGTATAATTAGTTTCAAAAATCTACTTGAAATCTTTTAGTTTTGATGGTGCAAGTAATCCATTCAGAACAACTAGAAGAGATGCGAGAAAGGAAAATGTCTTTTTAAACATTGCAACACGGAGGTAAAATACCTACACTATAATAGGCCAAATAAATACTTCATGGACAATGTAAACAAAATACAGGGTGGAGGTTATGTTTATAAACATGAACAATGCCCTGTAATTTGGATTTTTGTTTACACTGTCCAATGATTTTATGTATGCTCTATAGCAGTGGTGGGCAACCTACGGCACGCGGGCCGCATGCGGCCCGCGTACTCCTTTTGTGCGGCCCGCCAATGCACAGAAGAAAAAAAAGTAATATTTACTTTTTGAAAATTGTATAATTGTTCAAATACATGAGTCATCAATGCGATTGTGTGTGAAATAAACTTGTCATCTCAGGGTTCTTGAATATTTGCTGAAAAAAGGTCATTTGATGTGCGCTCTAAGAAAAGTGAACCTTTCTTTGCTGTTATTCTTTAAAATTGGGGTTTTGGTTTAAATTTCTCACAGTAGTTTGGTTGAAATGTGTTAGTATCTATTGACACACAATTTATGCTGTCGAAACGGGTCATTGGAAGGTGGTCATGATGATGGATGATGATATTGGGTATTCCGTAGGCCTCAATGAGCTTTATAGCGAAAGTAGGTTCGGCCCGTGACAAATATCAAAACTCTTTTTTGGCCCGCGGTAGTGAAAAGGTTGCCCACCACTGCTCTATAGACTCTCAATCAAAGGTAAACATGAGCATAAAAGAGGAACACTCAACCCTACCTGCAAAACACATAAAGAAACAACATCAAACAAACATAGAAAAATTATCTGAAAAGTTCTTTTTAATAAAATCCGTCAAACTTTCCCATACTTATAATTTCTTTTTGATTATTCAGAACAAATAATAATCAACATTCATCTAAAGAAAAATCTTCAAATTTAGGCCAAAACACATCAAACTGGGAAATTGTACTTCACATGAGTTAGTAATATTTTCTGCTGCCAAATCAACAAAAATCTTCAACAATTGGACTTATTCAAATGATTCATGGACATAAAAACGACATTAGTCTATCAAATACAACCAGAGAAAATTCAATCATTTACTGCAAATTCTTTCCTCGCTGGACATACCTGCAGCAAGCAGCCAAGAGGTCAATTCAGTTTGCGTATCTCAATATTTAAAACCCCGAGAGTAAACACTGTAAGTGGCTTGCAAATACAATTAATATTATCATGCAATTACACGATCAATACTTAGTTACAAGTCTATAAGGACAGCATTTTAAGGCTAAAGTAAACCCACAATTTCATTGACTCTTTTCTCTTCTAAATCTAAAACCATGCTAAAAATGATGTTAATATAGACCAAATTTTGACAAAATGTATGATTTTGACAAAAAGTGTCAAAAATTATCTTTTGATATATTGTCAACGTTTGTTTAATATTGTAAAAAAACAAATAAAAAAAAACACCTTTTGAGTAAAAATGTAACTTTTGACATATCATTTATTATCTAAAGAAACAACATTAAAATCAAGAAATTGAAGAAGAAAACCCATTCCTATACGCAATTAATTTCAGATCCAACAAAACTTAAAATCATCAAGTTATCCATAAAGGTTTCTCAAAAACACCATAAATTGACACTTAAGACGAATATCACTTTATTTTGGAGAAAACAATGTCATCACCATCATGTTGGGAATGTCAATCGGCTTTAGAATTTTATCAATTTGAATTAGATATTTGGTTTAAACAATAAATCAGAAGAATCAGAAGAAAGCACTGGGTTGATCCCTACCTTAATTGCCAGTGGAAAGCCACAGCTGTTAACGACACTAATTAGACCATCACATTAACGAACATAAACAACGCTCATTTAATGATCTATGAATGGTACTCTATTTGTAGTAAAAAAGACGTCTGACGATGTGATGAGTATTTATAAATTAGCATGAATACAATGTCCTTCAAAACAGAAGGATAATGAATTTCAAGTTTTAATTAGAAATGAGTAAATTGCAATGATGACAGTTACTCCTCCTTGACTCATCCGCAGGATAGAAAGTTCAAGGTAAATATTGTTGAATTGCTTCCATTAGCAATAAAAATTCCCTACTGAACTTTAACAGGTGTAATTTTAATTTTGATAGTACTGGTTTTTGTTTGTTTGTTTTGTTTTGTTTTGCTTATTGGTTTTGCTGATTCTGTTTGTTTGTCTGTGTGTTTGCTGGTGATCCCAGAATATCACCTTTATGCAGTTTGGGACATGTTTTCTATAGACATATGACCTAAACTGAAAATATCCAAAGTCTCAGAACAGTTTGGTAGGATCATTTTGGGCCCTTTTGCTATGTTGGGTTACTTTGGTCTTTTACAATTTTGAAATTCATGAATAAATCTTGTTATTTGAAACTTAATTATTTGTTTTTGTTGATTAATTAATTATCTAATTAGTGAAACTTAATTATTGATATCTTTGATTGCTACAGATAGGGAATTTTTTCTGAGTGAATTTTATTTTGCAATCTAGTGTAATTTCCAATTCTGTAAAAATAGACAATTGTTTGCATGAACCAATCAGATGCTAGATGGTGGAATTTCCATAATTAGATCATTAATCAGATCATCTTTAGTACCGGCACTTTGGGAATTTCAATTGCCATATAAGGTGTTTGTATTTATCTTTCATTGTAAGTGTACTATGGGAAATTCCCAGTGTATTAAAAAAAATGTATGACAACATGGGGGAATTTTTATGCAAATGTAAATGAGCCCAAGCAAAGCGATTTTTGGGCAGAAGTGGAATTGACTTTGTTGGAGTAGCTTGAGAACTGCTTGAGGAGTTTGATTTCGTTGGACGGAGTTATACAGCTGAGTGGAGTTTGCTAAATTTTGGATGGAGATTGAAGGTAGCGATATATTACGAATAGAGACTTGAGGACAAACTGTGTGTTATATTTATAACCAAGAGGATTAAAGAGGACTATCATCAACATAAATAATGCCAAAAAAAAAGTGTCCATGTAAAAACTTTTCTAATCTACGTTACTGGCAATACATTTATGGCAAACTCACTCCATGGTAGTGAAAATACTCAAAACATTTGGCTAACAAGTTCAGTGCTTAATGTCTAAATTGAACCTATGAGATGCTTCCTGAATCACAAGAGAGAAGATGCGCAAATTGACTCTATATGATACCACTGACATCAAGAATTGGTAACACTTTGGTGCAGTTAACTGCACTATATTCATCCTCTTTTTGAAGATAAATCTCTCTCACAAATGTTAACTTATATGCATATTATTTCAGCTTGAATCTCATAAAAACCTCTAAAATAGACTACACAGTAATCAGAAAAATATAAAAGTATTCTACTCAAAATTGTGCTGATGTTGATTAAATTTGATAAGATTACAAAACAAATGACTGATTTTTTTCAAAATGTCATTTCTTAGACGACTTTGAAGAATTTCAGCTTCCCATGCAGTGTAGTACTTGTCAAAAATGATTCCAAATTCCCAAAAGTGTCTAGGAATGTGAAGAATTCCCACAAGTAGCAGGCGATTGTGTGAAGCGCTATTTGTTGTCACCTATAACTGACTGGCTTAGTAACAGACAACCCTGTACACAACAAAATACATGTAACATTTTGCAACACTTAGTACATAAATACAAAATACAAATAGGACACCACTTAAAACAAAGTCTCATATATGATGTGCACAAACAAGTTGTAAAGGCCGCAAAGTTAATTTGTGTTCCATACATGCAAATGTTGTATTTGCATTTTTTTTTTAGTTTGCATGTTCACAAAATTATAGCTATTTTTAAAATATCTGTAAACTTTCACATAAACACTTAATGTAGCACAAACAATCTACATTTGCTTAGGATCATCAACAGAAAAAAAACATATGGCTTTAATAATGAATGTGTTTATAATTTTTTTTTTGGTTTCTCTTGAATGTGTTTTAGTTTTACCATCCACTTCATGCCAAACTTCATTGGATTGTAACTTGAGGATGTCATGTGCAGTTCACTGAGGCCACACTAATTTAATTGTTTGTTACCTAAATTTAAAGACCTAATGCGGAATGCGGTATCTTTCTTTATTTATTTTTAGAAAAAAAATGTCCAACTAGACCAGGCGTTGCACTTGCCATTTTCGGCATCCATTTTCCATCCATTGATATTTACTTGTATATATGTTGTATTACTTAGGCTGTTTTGATTTTGCGATCCACAGGACATGATTGTGATCTTCAATGGGGGTTTATTTGACGAATATGAACAATTAAAAAAAATATTTTGATGAAAATTTCAAATTTCGACAATTTGGCGATGTTAATGCGCATATTTAAACTAACGCGCACGGCAGCTTTGAGACAAACAATTAAATTAGTGTGGCCTGAGGTGTCATTTAAATCCTCACAACATGGTCTGTGAAGCTCCTTCACTACTTAATATTCGTGGTGATGGTTACATATATGAATAATAACCAAAAAACTAATTCCTCATATTATTACTTCATATGTGACGACTCACCCCGAAAAGGGGGACTTTGCGACAGAACACTTTTCGAGAAACTGATGAAAATAGGAAGCAACAAATAAAGAAAATAATAAGAATTTCCAACAGATGTTCTGTTGTCAAATTTGATCGTCTTGATCAATTTCAACAAGTAAGGTGTCATTTTAAGGCTTAGAAATTGCTGTAACAGATGAAATGATAAAATCAAAACTGATATCATCTGTCCCTTTCAGGGTGAGCCATCACATATAATCTTTTTATAAAACACATGAAAAATACTATTGAATTAATTAAATAAACTGCTCACGACCACAGACACCTTTTAAGCTATTTTCAGAACTTATTGAAGATACATTGTACTTTCAAAATACCAATGGCAGAATTATGACATCATGGATCTATGTATTGTCTATTCGTCTTATGCCGATGCAGATGACACGAATGTCGTCGCTTTTCATACCTAAACATCCATTAATGGGTTCCAGATGATCCAATATATCTCTCAGAATGACATTATAATGTACCAACACAATGTTACTGTGCATAGAAACAGGAATGTGTCATCAAATGATGTAGTGTAAGAATTCTGTAAACTGTATTTTCCCACAGAATTAAGCAATTACAGGCCATTAAACCACACATTAACATGAAGTTGTCTCATATAATTTCCCCCCTCCAATAAATGCCTCTCAAATTTTACAAACAAAAAAAATGAAAAAATATCAATTTTAAGTCCATTTCTAACATTATTAAGCTTAACATATCTGTGAGTATCATCAAATGTTGTCAAAAGTGAATAAACGAGGTTGTGATTCTGGCAATGAATAAAACATCTTTTAATATTTGTGGGTTATCCAAGCAACATAACAGTAAAAGGTCATTATTTTTAAGCTAACAATAACAAAATTTATACACTTTTGATGTTAAAAATCAATGCTACCCTTTTGGGAAAATACAATGCCCCAGGTGTTTATAAGAAACAGTAGGGTATGGAAGGCAACTGAGAATGTTTTATGACAAAAGAGTTTCTCTTTCAAAAAAAACAAGTTACAAGCGCTGATGAAAATTTATGAGTAGTTTGGCGAGTATAATTACCAGCAAATACAAATGAATGCAAGAGTATAAACTACCAAGGTTAATTTACAAATTGCATTCCAAATGATTCAAACGTAAGTTTTAAGTACACACATTTCTTACCAGATTTTGAGGAAATTTACTCAAAAACTGCATCTTGGTTTACAAATGTTCTACAAAAAGATGCAAATAATCTAACAAAATATCATTTTCATCTCACAAGAATCCAGAACATTTCTCATTTGACAGATAATTTCCTGAAACTATGTACCTCTGATAAAAAACAAAGACAATAAAAACAAACAATATCATTACACAAGTATCATGTAAATAATTTCAACCCAAGAAGAATCTGACATATTTTCCGTCATATACATTACACACATCAATTTCTTGAGGGATTTCAATATCAATAAATGCATGCCTCATATCATCAAATCTTGACAAGCATGTATTATAACATTCCTACAGATTATATTTCATTTTAATATCCTGTACTCGTGTACTGCCTGATATAAATATGTCCAAATAAAGCCTTATTTTTCATAGAGCATAAGATATGTTTGAATATTTTATGAGTATCATTGCCCTGTAGATTAGTATTGAATTAAATAAAACTTAAGCATGCAACTTAACTGAAATAGTGAATTGTAAATGATATTATCATATTGTACTATATTAACTGCTTTAAAATAAAATAAATTAATGCTTAATATAACTATTATCTTTAAGAGCATGCATAATTTCTCCACAAATTAATACAATTTTATACTTGTAATGAGTAGAAACTCAGTGGTTTGCTCCTATTTTCTATAAGATAACCTAAAATGAGTATGAATCAACAACCAAATTTACTGAACAAACTTGTTCATCAGATATCAACAACGATTCATCCATGCGTCTGCGTAGTTTTATCTCGCGAGGGTGACTTTAGCCACTTGAGCGTGAAAAAAATACATAAGATGCATCAGATGCAGAGTTATGTCGGAAAATGCATTTTTCTACACCATGCTATGCAGGGAATGTGGTATGTGTAGTGTGTTTGCATACCTTTAAAAAAATGAAATGGAATCAATGTTTTCTGAGAATCTGAAGGAATATGCTACTTTTTGAATATTTGTCATTGCCATTTTCAAATGCTCCCGAGCAACAGGCTTTGCACATACTCATTTCTGACCCACGTTGAACAGTGCGCACGAAACGTGAACGCTATGCCATGTGTAACGCACTAATTTGAATATAACTGTGGGTTCATCACAAATCAAGAACAGTACGCTCCTACATTAAGAGATATGGTAAGGTGTTGAATCCAAGTTGCAATGCTGAAATGCAAGGAAACAACCCCTTCGCCAACCTGCCATTTTATTGTATCATGTAGAAGACACATTTATAAACTGTGCATACCTCTCTCAAGAGATTTTGCTATCAATTTATGTATGCCTCATATGATCCAATCTTGACAGACATATAACATAACATTGTTACAGATTGGATTTCATATTAATATCCGAAACTCATGTTTGTTGGATATCTTGTATCTCCAATGGCTGCTATATGTTGTATTTATTTAATGACTTGTCTCTAGAAAAGAACTGTAACTTTGTCTGCGAAGCCAAGACTAGACATTTTGGGGCATATTTCAGAATGGGGTCTAACTGTAATCACCAACCTAACTTGAAAGTTAGACCAACGTTTAACTGAATGCAAGTCCAAAGATGTTGAAAAATTTAGACTTCTGTTTACATGTATCCAACAGTAGTCACTAAACCGCTGATAAATTAGACTTGCATCAGACTTTCTTTGTTGTACTTAAATCTAAAATTATATCAGAATGGTATAGATGATTGCTATTGTCAAAATCAAATCGAAATTTGGAGGATGACATTCCAATTTGTTAACATTGTTTTTATTTAAAATACTCTATGAAACTTTTAAACAGTGCATTCCTAAACTTAAAAAGCATAAGATTAGCTCAACCAATTTTTGGCTTAGTTAAACTAACATCATTCTGGAAAATGGCCCTTTTAAGCCAATAAAAGTTGTATTTCTAGTTTATGAACAATAGCAGCTATTGCTCATACCACTTCCTTCTACTCCTATGGGTATCAGATGTCCATATAAAACATTGCGTGATTTTCGAGCAGGATATATATTTGAATTTTTTATGAGGTATGTATGTAGTCCCATTACCCTTTCAGCTTTGATCTGTTAAATATGGTATCATATGATACAAGTCTTGACTGTTAAAATGCATATTCAGAGAAAGAAACATGATCCTCTTTTTGAAAAGTAATTCAAAATATTGAATGTGCCAACCAAAAAACATATTTGAGAGAATTATTTACAGAAGTACTTGATGAAAATAACTGTCAATGTTAACACACATCCTGCAAACAATATACACAATCTGGCCCAATACATACTTAGAATTAAAATTTGTCATTTCAAATCAGTAAATCAACCAAAAGCTAGAAAGTTTTGTGTCTTTATATTTTGGAACCACAAATATCACTTACCTATTTATGCAGTGGATGACAGCGCATCATTGGTTTCAATATGTGGAAAAGAAAAAGAAATAGAGACAAAATTGAATAAATGTATGTAAATTATATTTTAAAATTAAAATATATTTTGATTAACATCTGTGTTTTGTAAACAAAAGAGGGTATTTTATATTTTTATTTCTATTGGTGAACTACTCTAAATAACCTTATTTAGCATGTAGAGCATATAAAATAATATAATAAGACAACGGATGAGGGATTTTTTTAATTGTATTCATTTGGTGATATGACCACAAAGTTGTCCTGAAATGCTTTGTTATACAATTTTGAAAGGTTTGGGTTACGTTTTACCTTCCAAAATAGCTTTAAAAAACTTACAATTAACATTTTAGAAAATGAAAAGAAAGTTTAATAAACTTCAAAAAAAGGAAGCGTATGGGGATATGAAACATAAATATGCTTTATCTTAGCCTAATTATATTTTAAAAATCAATTATTTATGGTTTACTAAGCAATAATATTAGAGTGGATCTTTTATTCCTTATTTATAAATCAAAATATCAAAAGAAAATAAATTTCACTTTAATAAATATTGATATAATTAACTATCATTTTTAAGTAGGGGTCAATGAAATTAGTACAAAGTATATTTTTTGAGATAGGCTTTTACGACAGGAGTTCATAACAATTGGTAGATTTTAACGGGTTCGCCATCGGACAAGTTTTGACAGTTAAAAACTTGTCCTACGGCGAACCCGTTAAAATCTACCAATTATTAGTACAAAGAATGTTGGGTAAATTAGCAATATAGTTTCAGATTATACACTTTGATGATATTCATTTTCAATTACTATCCCTTATCATCATCATTCTCTGATCATGTTAAAAGTATACACATTTAAAAATGTTGACATCAAGATCTGTTCTCTAGAATAGAACAATTGAAAAAGCACTTAACATAATATAAAGAATAGCAAGAGAATAGGTATTTGCAAAAGTGCAAGACTGTTTTAATATCCTTTTATAACACCTAAGAACATGACACAATTACTGCAAAGACATTTTTAATTCTAAATGAATATTTTTAAATTTGACATACTGCATCATACTGAAAAGTCTGCACACATATGCCATGATCAACAACAATATCAAAAGTAGATTTTGTAATTTAGTTATTTTATTACAACTTACTTATGCATTAAAATACTATTTTTTAATACAAACCCAATTGTAATTTGTTATATAGGTTCCAGAAATAAAGCAATCCAAATAATTAACTTTCAAACAATTTTGCACATTCATTAGTCCTGTAACTCAAAATCAATATTGCCTACATCTAGCTCATTCCGTTTACAATGTCACATATATAGCTTTGAGAATCTGTCACTTTCCTGATTCCTAACAAATCAAAGCAAACACAGCATCATTTTCTACCAATGCAGCAAAGACATAACACAATTTTACCATCCACAATTGCAATCTTTTAAAATGTTAGGTATAAATTTTAGAATAAGATTGTCAACTCGACATGTTTAAATGCCAGCACACTGCGATTTGAGTGTATTGGATTTCTCCCTCTTTTATAAATGCCTTCGGGTCATTTTATAAGGTCATGCACTTTCTTCCCCTTTTCTTCAAATGAAATATTTATAAATTAGTAATGCTTTAAAATCCCATGAAAAGCCAATAACTACAATACACAGAATTGAAGTAAATCTTTCTCTTTCAATAATAGTTAGTCTTACTGTAAATTGTTATAAGACTGAAAAACGTTTGACAAATACAATAAATTTCCAACCTATTTCATCCCATGTCCTTGACTAAAAGCATTTGGACATGCAGATTTCAAGCTACAAACATGTAATTCCCTTTTTCCAGAATAGACCAACTGAAATGACACTTTCTAGAAACAGTACATAGAATAATCCTGCAAGGAATCGTCTATGAGCTATTGACTAAGTCTAGTTAGCAAATACAGGTAGATGGGAAGAACATTTAACAAAGTGCAGCGCTGTTATAATTTCAATATCCTTTTATAACACATGAGAGCATGACACATTTATTGCTGAAACACAATTAATTCCAAGTGCATATTTTGATATCCAAAATCACATCAAAAAATTTTAACTCTGCAAATACATGATTTGATCAAGAGGAAAATAACAAGCAGAAATTATACATTTTGGATATTTGACTATAACTTAATTACTTGTGTATTACAAAATATTACATTTTAATACAACCCAATTGCAATTTGTTATTAGGTTCAAGAAATAAAACAATTCATACAACTTTCAAACAATTTTGCGCATTTTAATAGTCCTGTAACTCAAAATCAATATTGCCTACATCTGGCTCATTTCCCTTCATCATGTCACATATACCTAGCTTCAGGGGTCTGCCACTTTCTTGGTTCCTAACAAAGCAAAGCAAACACAGCATCATTTTCTACCAATGCAGCAAAGACATAACACAATTTTATCATACGCAATTGTAATCTTTTAAAATGTTAGGTATAAATTTTAGAATAAGATTGTCAACTCGACATGTTTAAATGCCAGCACACTGAGATTTGAGTGTATTGGATTTCTTCCTCTTTTATAAATGCCTTCAAGACATTTGATAAGGTAATGCACTTTCTTCCCCTTTTCTTCAAATAAAATATTTATAAATTAGTAATGCTTTAAAATTCCCTGAAAAGCCAATAATATTAACTGTTATATACAGATTTGAAGTAAATCTTTCAATAATAGTTAGTCGTACTGTAATTTGTTATTAGCCTGAGAAACGTTTGACAAATACAATAAATCTTCAACCCATTGCATCTAATGTCCTTGACTAAAAGCGTCAAAGGTTTCAAGCAACAAACCTGAAATTCATTATTCGGGTCATTATTCCAAAATAGACTAACTGAAATGACACATTCTAGAAATAGTACATAGAATAAATGTTCCCAGTAAGGAGTCATCTATGAGCTATTGACTCAGTCTAGATAGCAGATACAGGCAGATGGATAGAACATTGAACAAAAGTGCAAGTCTGTTATACTTTCAATATCCTTTTATAACACTTGAGAGCATGACATATATATTGGTAAGACAATATTAATTCCAACTGCATATTTTGATTTCGATATCACACTTAGATTTCTAACTCAAATATGAAATGATGAAGAGAACTAAGTCACATGTATGTTATTTCCCATTTTTACTTTAAGATTTTGACATTCTTTATCATATTTCAAAAATATTCAATTTTAACCAAAACGCATCATAATATATCATCTGGTTTCAAAGATGGGACAATTAATTTAATCATCACAACTAAGAAAAACAATATAATTTGCACCTTAATTGTCCTGTAACTCAAAATTAATATTGCCTACATCTGGCTCATTTCCCTTCATCATGTCACATATCTAGCTTCAGGGGTCTGTCATTTTCCCGATTCCTAACAAAGCAAAGCAAACATAACATCATTTTCTACCAATCCAGCAAAGAAATAACACAATTTTACCATCCGCCATTGTAATCTTTTAAAATGGTAGGTATAATTTTAGAATAAGATTGTCACCTCGACACATTTAAATGCCAGCACACTGCGATTTGAGTGTATTGGATTTCTCCCTCTTTTATAAATGCAAGACATTTTAAGGTAATGCACTTTCTTCCCCTTTTCTTCAAATAAAATATTTATAAATTAGTAATGCTTTAAAATTCCATGAAAAGCCAATAACTGCAATATACAGATTTGAAGTAAATCTTTATCTTTCAAAAATAGTTGGTCTTACTGTAATTTGTTATTACACCGAGAAATGCTTGACAAATAAAAAACTTTCCAACCCATTTCATCCAATATCCTTGACTAAAAGCATCTAGACATGCAGGTTTCAAGCTACAAACGTGAAATTCCACTTTTTCAGAATAGACCAACTGAAATGACACATTCTAGGAATCGTACATAGAACAAATGTTCCCAGCAAGGAGTTGTCTATGAGCTATTGACTCAGTCTAGTTAGCAAGGAGTCGTCTATGAGCTATTGACTCAGTCTAGTTAGCAAGGAGTCATCTATGAGCTATTGACTCAATCTAGTTAGCAAATACAGGCAGATGGGTAGAACATTGAACAAAAGTGCAGTGCTGTTATAATTGCAATATCCTTTATAACACATAAGAGCATGACATATATTGGTAAGACATTATTAATTCCAACTGCATATTTTGATCTTCGATAACACACTTAGATTTCTAACTCAAATATGGAATGATCAAGAGAAATAATTCACATGTAGATTATTTCAAATTTATATTTTAGATTTAATATCCTTCATCCTATTTCAAATATATTCCATGTTAATCCAAAACTTATCATAATATATCATCTGGTTCCAGAGATGGGATGATAAATTTAAAGCATTTTTTTAGCTTATTGGGTTTGTTTTCGGAAGATCCAAATGATTAAGCTTAAATATCCTTACTTTTTCTGTTATAGCCATTTAATAATAATAATAATCACGGCGCTTAAATAGCGCAATTCCAAAAAAATAAATTTCTTGAATAAGATTTGGGATCCTGAATTTAATTCCATACGTTTATGTATAGGAAACCATGCATGTGCTTTTTATCCATTTTTCGGTGGTGAAACAATTGTTTGACAAAATACACATTAAAACTCTTTTGGATAGTGACATTTCCTCATTTAATGCTGTTTTACTATAAACCATTTTTGATCAAAATGTTTAAAAAATATTGCTTAACCCTTTTGATCCGATAGAACGCCTGGGTGTTTCCAAAGGTGCTTACGAGAGAACGCTCAGGTGTTCCAATTCATATTGAGTGTAAATCAATTCAGAATTGGTGATATACACCTTCAAAAGGATCAAAAGGGTTAACAATCACAACTGTGAAAAACAACAGAATTTTGCACCTTAATTGCTCTGTATCTCAAAAATCAATATTGCCTTCATCTGACTCATTTGCTTTGATCATGTCACCTATCTAGCTTCAGGGGCCTGTCACTTTCCTGATTACTAACAAAGCAAAATTAACTCAAATCTTATTTCAAACAGATGTAGCAAAGACATACTGGAATCTCAGCTCAATGTTTTGCCATGCACAATTGTTACAATCTTTTAGAATGTCACAAATTTTAAAACAGGATTGTCAACTTGCCATGTTTAAATGCTGGCACACTACCATGGGATTGTATTTGCTTTTTTCCTTTTTTAAATTTCATGATGATAAAAAGGCAAAGTACTTTCTTCTTCTTTACATCAAATTATACAATTATTTCAAACAATTAAGCACAAAAGAATTGTGTACTATTCCTGTGACTCAAAATCGATATTGCCTACATCTGATTCATTTCCCTTCATCATGTCACATATACCTAGCTTCAGGGATATGTCACTTTCCTGATTCTTAAAGCATATTCCATGTTTTTGCTACTGATATAGAAAGAACATGTGAAATCTTCACTTAAATTTCTATTATGCAAAAGTGCTATCTTATAAAATGTTATTTATAAATGTTAGAATAGGTTTGCCTGTTCGACACATTTAAATATCAGTATACTGCAATGCAACTGTATTCATTCTTCCTCTTTTATAAATTGATTTTAAGTTGATTTAAGGCAATGCACTTTCTTTTCTATTCTTCAAAATATTTATAAAATTAGTAATGCTTAAAAAATCATCTGAAGAGCTAATAACTGCAGCGTATGGATTTGATACAAATCTTGGTTTTGCAATAATGGTTGCCCGGCTCACTGTAATTTGTCGTAACAATTGTGTATGGATAGAACACAAATCCTGGTGCTGCAATAATGGATGGTTGCACTGACATTTCGTCATGTGAGTGCAAGAAAGTCGTATCTGCAATGGTTGCCCTTAGTTATATTTATTTTATTCCTTGTGAAAAATCACTCAAAATGGTCCTGCCTTATGTCAGTGGTTCTTATAATGGTTGGTGTCACCTGAAGAACCATTTTATGAACCACTGACCCAAGACTGGAGGTTATGCAGTGTACAATCCAAATTTATGACGTAAGGCAGCTATTGCAGATACGACTTTCTTGCACTCACATGACGATTTGCTACAAATGAGAGTGCTTTGTGCTATTTTTAGATAACAACGTGATTCAATTGTAGATGGTGACATTCATTCCAAGGGATGTTACAGATATTTGACCAGGTTTAAACTTGATGGAATACTACGTCACAGTTTCGT
>JXSR01S039668.1:223568-233691 GCA_000969725.1 Ophiothrix spiculata | reverse complement strand
AAATTGAAAAACAAAAAGAATTTCTTTCTCAGATTTTAATACATTGAAAAACAAAAAGAATTTCTTTCTCATATTTTAATACATTGAAAAACAAAAAGAATTTCTTTCTCATGTTTTAATAAAGAAAAATGGAAAAACTCCTGATACTCTGTATTTACCAGAGAAATATGAGGGGTGTTCATAAATTTGTGGCCCAAGGTAGAAAGAGATGAGCTATGCCCTTAATTGTTATCAACATGTTATGTAGACCAACTCAGTTGATGGATATTTTGAAAGTTTCAAGTAAATACCGGCTTTCGATTTTATTTTACCAAAAATTAAAACTTACCAGTTGGAGGTTTCTGTGATTTTTTTCCCCTTGAAACCTAAAAAAAACCCCACAAAACTTAAGTGATATGTATTAACCTTAAATCTTTCTCACAGGCACTTCACTCAATATATTCAACAAAGAAAGAGAGTTAAGACTTGAATAAGGTTACTCTATCAAGTAGCATAAAAATAATTGGCCTGCATATTTAACAATGTCAGGAGGAAAATTGATATGGGATTTTTTTGGTTTTAGGCCAAAAAAAACCAAGTTTGTTTCTGGTAACATGCTTGAAAAGTAAAATGCGATATGCGGGTTTTTTTTGTTTTGTTTTTAACTTTTCGAAAATGCAATGCGATATGCGAATTTTTTTTTACACAAAATGCAGAAAGAAAAACAAATCTAACAATGCTCTTGGTTTCTTATATTATTTTTAAATATAATAAATAACCATAACATCTTTGTATAAAACATTTTTTACTGAAAACTATTCACATTTAGGGATAAAAATCAACTGTTCCCCACTCCTGGCCACAATTTTTTTTAAAGAGTGAGCCCTCTAGAGGCCAATTTGAGCCCACCACTAACATGAATGATCAAACAAAAATGGAATGGCAAATACTAACTAAAAAGTCATGTCAGACATGGCAATTTGGCATGGCCACTGATAGTCCATTAGAATGCATTGGTTGTATCTGACTGTCAAACCGTATGGCTGCCGTGGTCCTCTAGTCCCAGGCCAACATATGTAAAATAATGTACAACATCGTTGAAAAAGTGGCACGAAAAAGTACTTACTTTGATCAGCTGATATTCAGGCTCATGTTCATGATGTTGCAAACTGCACTGCATGTCCATTGGGGTTCTACTAAAAAAAAATCCCATGCTTTGACCATTTTGTCCTCGGATTTTGAAATTGTGCACGCTGAAATTAGCATGATGATGTATTTTCTTCAGACTTCGCAACGATCTTCACGAACTACCATCTGTCATGTCAAATGCACAGGCATGCATTCATGCGAGTTCGACCCAAATTTTATCTCGGGAGCCAATATATTTGTACTTGGTCGACCGTTTGATTGTATGTAATTTTAGCATCGGGCATATGGTCGTAGACCAAAATTTCGAGTCAGTGTAGTAGAAACACTAAAATTGGTGTTCGTTTGTTTGTTACGCTAGTTACGCAAATTTCCAGTTAGCTGTTCGTTTGTTTGTTACGCAAGTCTAACTCCAGTAAGCTTTATTTACAGTTTTTTTTTTTTTAATTTTTTTTTTGATACGAAATATGAAAAAAAAAAATATGCGGGAAATATGTAACTTTTCAGAAACGCGCGCGTGTTACCAGAAACAAACTTGGGTTTTTTTTTGGCCTTACAATGGTTTTTTTAAAATGATTTTAGTGCTTAAATCTAAACTTTAAAAACTTATAAGAGGCAAGTTTTACATTTCTGTAAAATAAAATGCAAAGCAGATATTTACTTGAAACTTTCCAAAAATGTATTTATTGAGTTGAATTACATAATATATTATTAAAAAATAACTGCATAGCTTGCTTCTGCATCAGGCAACAAATTTATTGAACACCCCTCGTATCGCTCAAATTATTTTTATACCATTTTGTCATTCTCCTTGTACCACAATTATGATATTTATGTGATGCAATGTCAAACACAGATTACTTTCTAAGTAGTTTGAATTTATTTCAAGTGGTGTCAATGTACAGGAAAAGCAAAAATCATAATTGCACAAGTGTATTATTGACAAGGCATTAGGAGGTATTGGAGTGTCTGGTTTCACTTGGGAACCCATGGAGGGGGCTCTGTATTTAACAGTGTGATATCATGATGACTTACAGAAGAAATTGCGTCAGTGAATTTTTGTTCCATTTTTATTGTTTCCAAAGCCTTCTGCCAAGGAAACTGAAATGGGAAATCAGTACTCAAAGCTATCTCTCTTTGTTATTCACAGGACTGATTTATTGTACCTCTTTATTGTTTTGAGGAAACAAGGTCGCCCAAGCTAGTTGAAGCATAGCTTTTTAAAAATTTATGGTTAAAGTGTGTAAATCTTTACTTGATGCAAAACAATTTGGGCATTTTATTTCATGCACATGTCATGCCTGATTTTGACCACCTTCACAGTGACTTGTACTGCCAGGTACTTAGTATGCAAATTTCCATCCTGAAATATCATACACACATGTGCACACCTGAAAAAAAGCCATATCTTTACCCACCAAATGATGTTGGGGTATTTTCTTGCGTCTTTTTTCAACTTGATGTTTTAAAGACAAAAAATAAGCTATACATCTTTTGTCTTGGCTTGTTTTTATGTTCCCCTCTCTATGGGAATTTAAAGAAGTGTGATTTAATATTGATGTACAAACAACCGTTTCTCCTATCACTCTATCACTGTCAAAAGTTTGGAAGGCTAATTCGCCACAAAGTTTTATTGTCCACAATAAATTGATCATATTTTGCTATAATACTCTGCTATAATCCAATAACTTCAAACTCAAATTGTTATCCATATATTGCCTTTGATTTTAATCTCTAAAAGAAAAAAAAGAAAAGAGAGAACGGGAAAAAAAGTAAAGTATGATACATATATCATTTGAAAGTGATTATGAAGAATTCAAATGTGAAATACCTCCAACTTTGAAATGTGCAACTTTCCACTCAGCAGGTCTCATTTGTTCTAATTTCATACAAGACATAAGAGTACAATGCCCTTTACTGCAGATGGTTTTTGAAAGATACAATTCGCACCAAGTGAAATCTGGTGGAAACACCAACGATGAGAAGATAGGAGATTTAATTAGATCAAGAGTGCTACTTTTAAATTGGAATTTAACTAACTATATTGCTGCTTAGCAGATGCAAATGTGCAATCACGTAAGTAATATATTGAATTCACACTGCGGGTTTAAGCAGTACTTAAATAGATAAGAATTCTTGAAAAGCAGACTTGAAAATGAACGAATGAAAATAGTAAACAAAAAAGAAAAGGTTTGTCTTATTTGCTGACTGGCATTAGCCTATTGCATGGTTTTGCCATTTTGGGGGAGAGCCTTGATCTGGCTTTCGAGATAAATGGGAACTTCCATATTATTATGATTAATACTAGTAGTTTGATTCCCTCTTTTAAAACCATTGATCTTGCATGAAGTAAATACGTCATTATGTAACATACTAGTTTAATTGACTATCAAATCGAGGCTCTCCCCACAAATGACGATCCAACCAAGTAGTGAATTACCTCTTGTAGTCATTTTTGCCACATACCGTATGAGCCACATTTGGAGGAAGGGAGTTGGGTAACAAGTGTGAAAATGTTTGCGAAACACACAATAAAAAATATTTTTGCTTCCAAAGCCTTAATTAAATAGAAAATGGTCGAAATTTGTTAGACAGGCACTTTGTCTGTTTGCAAAATGTTTCTTCTAAAATACATTTTGGTATTAGTATTTTTGTATTCGTTGTACCATAATAAGATACATGAGGTCACATTTTCAAATTTATTTCAAAAATTGCATACACTTGCCATCCATAAAATTTATGAGGAAAATAGTTTTAAAATATTGAAGCAATTGGACGATGGAAAGAATAATGGTTACATGTAGTATACCAAGCTAAGAATTCAAATATATGGCTGCATTTCATAGCCCACGAATTGAACTTTTAGATACCGTTTGTTTCATTTCAATCAGTAATGTACAACAAAAGTTATGCTTAGTAATTTATCATGTGCATACGTTCTTTTATCTGTGCTGAAAAATGAAACATTTTGATGTAAAAATAAGACAGATATGATAAATTTTCCAAGGTGACCCATTTTTATTCCATTCAGAAACACATTTACTTTATAGCCAATAATTATGAAAGTGGACCAGGCAGAAATCTACTTAAATATTTGATAAAACATAACTTTTGTTTTACAGTACCGATTGAAATGAAACAAACGGTATCTAAAAGTTCAATATATGGGCTATAAAATGCAACCTTTACATACTTTCTGACTATCCGTTAAACCCAAGAAAATTACATGCAAAAATTGTAAGGTTTTTTCTGGGACACCATGTACAGTGCTTGGTATCTGTGGCCTATTGAAATAACCACTTATCCCTTTATGTCACAAGACTCACCGTTTTCTCACAGTTGGAGTTCTTGAAATCTAATCCAAATTGCTCTCTATTAGTGAAATAATAGAGGCATCATTGTGCATGTATTTTATTGAAGTGAAACCATGAAGTAATATCTAGGAGATTGTCAGACGACAGTGGCTGCGTAATAAATTGCCTGTTTACCGGACTGTTTACTCAGGTTTGATGCGTATTCAACCGTGGTATCGCCCGTATATTTCAATGAGTAAATAAAAAGAAAAGAAGTTCTTTAAAATAATCAGAATATCTTTTTAGTTTTCTGAGGTTGAAGTCCCAACCTCAACGGTTTTGAAATCTGCATATGTTTATACACTAAGTAAGGGCATAAAATGAAATTTTTGAGCGTTAGTTAAAATTCAAGTTTTTTGAATGGGAGTTTCAAAATCTGATGACGTCACATCCTAACCCCCCCCCCCTGGAGATTGTGTATGTAGGAGGATTTAGTGATGACAAATGAAAAGTAAACTAAATAGCTTTTGTACCTCTGCTATAAGTGACAAGCCGTTTTGTGTAAATTTTGTTTAATCGTCATGTTTGAACATTTTTTTTTTAATTTTCACATCAACTGGATCGGTTTGACAATACGCTATTCTGAAACCAAACTTAGAGAGCAATATTCTAAGATCTGGTTCAAAACTAGATTTGAGCTAAGGCAGTTGAAAATAAAGAAGTATTACAAGTATCACCATGCATTCTCTGAACTTGTTTCGTCATGAAGAAAATGCATTAAATGCACAAATATACCAATTCATTGTCGTAACTGAAAACAAAATTGGAACTTTGGCAAAATCTTCCTGTTTAGTATTATTTTTGGCATTATTAAAACTAAAACAGTGGGCATCATATCAGCAGAAGATAAACATAAGTTTGTTATTAAGATATTCATGAATTCAAGGGGATTCAACGTGATCACTTTTATTCTTAACCAAGGCATGGTTTAGAACTTGGTATAGCCTGAAAAATATCTTGGATGTGACACAGTTGTTCTTTATAGCTTAACACATTTTTCTTGTAGCAAAACAATTTTCTCATCCCATTCATCACAGGTACATTCTGAAATACATTTACATTGCTGTAAGGCATCTGTATCAATGAGCACTATGGTACTTTCTTGTTTTAAGGTATTGGCTCTGTGATACATCATACAATGGCATTACTATATTTCTGCTTCATGATATCAAGCTTTTATTTAAAAATCTTTTTAGAGATTTTAAGTTGTGTTTGCGGCAAGAAAAACAAACAAATCACAACTTAGTTTGGAATCTTTTCAGAACAGAACCTGCGGCTGATATCCAGAACTATCAGTTCTGGCCGGTTGTTATTGTTCTCAACAATAGCAACAATTGTCACCACCGGTTGTGGGTGGTCAGCCGGCAGTCGAGTTTTGTAAGCAACCCCTAGTTGGATTGGTTTTCAAAACCACCTTCGTAATATTCGTAATGTTTTTTTTTTCAAATTAGGACAAAATGCTGTTTTTCTAGGTATACCAGGATCATTTTGTATTGTAAAGACAGGATCAAATTAGACAAATATCAACTTGATCAGTATCTTTGATATTATAGCTTTTAGTATTTCTTCAGTTTAACTAGTCATTACCTTAACTGGAATAACACCACCAGATGCTTAAACTTAACTTCATCATCAAAACCAGTTACATCATGTTGTGGAATTGCATTCCTTTTCTTTCAGGATTCCACTTTGCCTTAAGATGTATCTGTTTAAAAGCTTTCTTATTACTGTGATGTTTCTCTAACCCATCTTCTACGGCCCTGATTTCAGTAGCGATGCCATAATGAATTGGTAGACTATCACCCGCAGGAGTGCTGTGCTGTGAAAAGGGTGCTTTTTAACAGTTATATTGTTTCTGTGACAGCAAGAGGAAAAAATAAGTTATCAATCACATTGTCGTTTTCTATATATGTTATATCTTGGGTTCAAATTAGAATAAAACTTAAGAATGACCTGGTGGATTTTTCATAGCTGACTATAATAAGCGATAGATGGCCAAATTGTTTTTAAGAAGTATATGTGTTCTAGAAACACCAGACCAGAGTGATCAAGCCGGTCTGGTGTTTCTAGAACACATATACTTCTTAAAAACAATTTGGCCATCTATCGCTTATTATAGTCAGCTATGAAACAGTTTTATTTAATATAAAACCAGTCAAGCCGGACTGCTGACAGCAGTCGAAAATTATCTAGTGAGTACCAATTTTTTATATTGGATTTGATACAAGAACTATTTTCAATTGAGTATATGTACAGGTTTTGATTAATTTGATGCATTGAATTATTATATCTGCTTTTCATTTTATTTTCAAAGTTGAGACATTTGTATTCTTTTAAAACATTTTAACAAATATACAGTAATACAAGCATTGGCATAATCAGGAAGGAACAAGGAGGATAGAATGCTCCCTGACCATGTTGCTGTTGGAAAGGGAGACCAACAAACAGTGAACAATCACAATTTGCTTGTTTTACTGATATATGCCAATTAATTTATATTAAAGCAAGCTTAATATAATCAAAGTTCGTCAGTATTTATTTGAATTGTCTCAGTGTCTAGTACTTTGCCAGGGTGGCTCTGGAAAGAGCTATGCTATACTATTACATGATTTAATTTAGTGAGGTAAAATTTCAATTGATCAACAATTTTTGGAATTTAATTTCACTAATATAGAACATTTTGAATTAGTTTCAATGGTAAATAAAGTTTTAGAAGTGTATTTAATTTAGCAAACTTGCAGTCTAGCAGAAATCAAGTCCCTGGCAAAAATTACTCATTTATAGATTAAGATGTAAGCTGAAGAAGAACACAAAATTACATGCATAATCCACTAAACATGCTAAATGGATTGCCACTACTGTTTCAAGTCCCTATTTAGCTAAATTCTCATCATTTAGTGTCAATGCCCAAATTCATTACTTATTTCAATTTAAAGGAGCTTGCTCTGATTTTTCAAAATTTAGTTTGAAGGTTATATGAAAGATGACAACTAAAGCAGTCATAAGTTTCAAATTCTAGCTGAATTGGTCAAACCATTTTGAGTTTATGGGCAGTTTTGTATTTCAGAGTCGCCTGTACGTAACTGTGTTTTCGTATATATCTCAAGAACAGAACACAATTCAGAAGTGAAATTTCACAGGGATTATGAGCAACATGAGCAACATTTTGATACCAAAATCTTAAAAAGTTTGAGAAAACATTGAAGCAATTGGGCCAAATACTCCTTTAAATCCATCGATACAGTTACAGTGTGATGACCTGAAGGTTGCTGTGCTTGCAGCTCTCTGTACTCTTCATTTTAAAAATCAATAATGAAATTATAAAGATATGAATTCAAACAATGAAGATCAACTTTAATTACAATATGACATTTTGATGTATTGAGTGGCCACTTCATGTCAGGTTTCAGTGTACTGAAGACATCTATCAAATTGAATTTAAGTGTAAATATTTAGACATGAGTATTTAGATAGATTTTGCCCTTTCCATTTGATGTAGTCTTATGCAATCAAAAAGTTTTGCAAATATTGACAAAGATAAAATGTGAGTTCTACATCCATGATGACCTATTTCGTTTTGATTCACAAGGCAGGATGTCTGATACTTTGCAAAAGCAGCATTTTTTTTAGGGGGGGTAGGTTAAAATGCCTTTAATTGCAAAAATGTTTAATGGAAATAATACCACTTACATTGGGGTTTATTTTATGCTTTTCTTGCTTAGCTCGCCTTGCACGAAAAAAATGTACTGTGAAAAGTGGTATGTATATACCGCCACATAAAGATGTTACATTACTGAGCACAAAAAATATTGGTGTTTACAGTACTATCACAAAGAAACATTAAACATTTTTAGATATCAACAAACAGCTTGTTATGTAATAGTCAGTGTTACTGCCCATGTATCTGTACAATAATACAAACACAAGGAACCACCAGGAGATCTGGAGCCATGCTTCTTTTCGCCTATGGCAAGCACTCGCGCCTTCGGCGCTCGTTTGGTCCGTGGACATTACTGAGGGTCTTTAACAAAGACTAGTTATGTAATGGAGCCTAAATAGCACAACACAATTTCAAATATGGTTTTAAGAATGCTTGACACCAGAGCTCCACACTGACAATAATTCTGTAACTGAGATTAATACCTGTGGGTATAGGGGTGACGAATTTGATTTATTTAGGTTGTTAAAACCATAAATAGTAAGGTGCCCTTGGCATGTGTATTGGTTGGCTGGAAATATATTCTAGAGGTGGATGCCATCTTATTTGAATGACATGTTCTCAGATCTCTGTAATAGGGCGATCCAATTGGAAGTAGTATATTTTTTGATGTCATATGTCAACATTTTTTTGATTCTTAGTCCAAAGTTTCACCTCAAAATTCTTTAGAGTTTTGGAGATAAAATGTAAAATTAATTGGTATACCTATTTTCTATTTCTTTTGTATTTTCATAACAGCCTCATCCCCAGGGTTGCGTACATTCTTTTGCCTCTCACAAGAAGCAAACTGAGGTTGTAATTTCACAATATCAATTCAGAGGTCAAGGTCAATCAGATAAAAGTAAATTACACACAAGCCAAGATAGGATCCCACACCTTTAAATATCTGTGTTTGAGAAATATGAGATATTTAAATAAGTTTAGTAAATAGCAATATCAATTTGTTTTAATAGTGCAGTGTTTTACTATTTTGAGTTTCTATATGTACAACATGCTTGAAAGTAGTGAAATAAACCTTTAGCCCATTTGGAAATAAAAGCCACAACAAAACAAAAACCACCAACAGACTGTCAAATTTTATCCTCAACATAGCAAATCTGTCTTTTCTAGATTAGTTTGATTGTGGCTGCTCTGTTTAACTCTAATCTTATTTGGAAAATATTACAAAATGATTTGCAAAATTACAACCTATTTACTTGATCTTATGGCAGTCACCAAACAATATTGTCTGCAAGCTAGGGCTAACATAAGGCAATCTTAAACACAGCCATTATGCCTGCAAACAACTTGTTAAAATTGTGGATCCAAGATAGCATGACACTATTTCAAATTATGTTTTGAAGATGCTTGACACCAGAGCTATACACTGACAATAATTCTGTAACTGAGATTAATTCCTGTGGGTATAGGGGTGACGAATTTGATTTATTAAGGTTGTTAAAACCATAAATAGTAAGGTGCCCTTGGCATGTGTATTGGTTGTATATTGAAAGAGGAGGATGAGGCCATCCTCTTGAAAATAGTTGTGTTCTTACGGTGCAATTCTTCATTGTTTCGTCGTTGTTAGTGAGACAACAAGATCATTGTATAATCGCATTATATTCCCCTAAAAAACGACATGGCGCTTCCACACGATCGTTGTTAGCTTGTTTACCTGTTCGTGGGTTGAGATTTTCGTTGTTCTGAAATATTCACTGCTGGTAAATATTGGCCTACACTGAAGATTTTTGTTGAAACTTTAATATATTGAGCTTTATTTGATTCTACATATTTCTTGTAATGAACTTATGGCATCTTGGGCCTATATGCAGAGTTTCTGTGTCTAACATCAACCTGCAGCTTATGTAGGCCTATTGTGTAATTTATATAATATAAAAGCTTGTATTATATTGCTCCCTGTATTATTTGTTGTTGAAGAAACCTAATT
>JXSR01S039668.1:179156-191955 GCA_000969725.1 Ophiothrix spiculata | reverse complement strand
AATGAATGCCAACTCATGAAAATGGAGCCTTCAAGAATGCTCTGTACAATGGACTAATTGGCTAATTATGTAACCAAACAATGCCCATAGAAAATTACTAGAAATAGTCATAAACAAGACATTGAATAGAACTAATGGGCAATCAATGATTGGAACTTGTGAACAACCTTTTACCTGGGGATAGCAATACAATATATAAAATGTAAACTCGCACACAACAAATTGAATTTAATTAGATGCTTTGCACGAATTAAATTTTTATTCTGGAAACTATAATGTAATAGGCTTGATTTTATGAGCAATGTATTCCAGAGCTACCTACAGTTTATATGATTTATTTATCTCAAACCCTTATGTAATTGTTTTTGTCTGTAACAAGCTATGTTTGAGAAATATTAAATTTAGTATCAAAAATCCAAAAAGTTTTATAAAGATTGATGCAATTGGACCAAGGTTCTCTATATTTTATAGTCTTAACAGTCTTAGTCTTAACGCATCACATTATAGGGTTGGTTTGCATTTGTTTTCCACATAGTTTGTGACATCCAAATTGAAATTGTGTGCATGGCCTTATAGAATAGCACAGGACTGCCGTAACATTTATCAAAGTTATAGCAAGCAAACTTTTCCCCTTGCTTTTTTGAGGTACATTTGTATCTAAGTACTTTTCTATGTGGCATTTTATGCACCTTATTGTGCCTCTTCCTGCTAAAAGTGTTGTATTTTGCTACTAAAGTAATGGGAGACCTTTTAGACATTTTAACCTATGGCTATTGATTAGTTTATATCTTGACCACGTTCAATACAAAGATGGCAAATTACGTTGAAATCAACTTCAGTGCAAGGACATCAGACAAAAGGCTCCAGCTTGTGGAATGACTAATGCCAAATAAAATTGTTTGTATCAAAGGTCAACTTCAAAAATCTGAAGTGAATTGTATATTTTGTATTTTTTCAAAGATATGCTTTTAAATATCTTTTGCTGACGGTCTCTCCATGGCGGTAAGGACATTGATTGTCAATGGGTTATTTCAGAGAATATTTTTGAAATTAAACCAATTTTTGGTTTAAGTGTTAAGACTTCAAGAAAAAAGGCAAGTTAGACTTTTACATCTTACATGAAGGCCTTTGCTTTTAGAATTTTGCATCCTTGTCCATCTGTCTTCTGTTTTTATCCCTTGATCTATGATGTCCACTAACAATGCTTAACTGAATAGTTGAAGCCCTTTGTATTTTCTGCTTTTAATAAAAGAAATATAAAACAAGAGCCATAGAATGTATTCATATTATCGGTAAATCATGTTTTACAAGTCCGATTTGTTACTCACGTTTAGACGGTTTTACATTGTTTAAAATTATATATTCCCCCTTGAAGTTATACTTACTTCAACCATGATTACTGACATGTATATAAAGCCCTTTGTTTTGAAAATTTTGCATTGACCATCAGAACCAAAAATGATGCCTCGACCTTGCCGCATCTGGAAAATTTTGTAGCAAGCAAGACAAGCTGATATATCAATTACTTTGTCGTGATGGTTGCAACGAGTTCAAAAATGTTGCCTTGATTATTCTGTCTTTAGTAAAGCGAACATAAAATGAGAATAATAAAATGTAATGTTTAAGGAAGATCGCAATGATAAGTTCCTACCTGTAGATTTTGTTCTAAACTTTAAAATTCAGCAGTAAATAATGGGAGTCACCGACCATCTAAGCGTGCTATAACGTTTTAATATATGATGATGTCATTTTCCATTTAATTGACGATAACTTGAGAACTTGAGCTTTAGGTTAATTAACGTAATTAACTTTTTAAATCTGTTCAATGTTATAAAACCAAATTTTGACATTCCCGACGATGAAAATGTTTAGATTTTACCCCATGTAAATTCATCTCCAGTTATCTTTTGAAAAAATATGGTGACCCCATATTTTTTTTCTTGATTTAACATCACTTGACATTCACAATTGACCAGCCAAAAATTAAAAAATTCTACAGGTAGCAAATATTTGAAAAATCAGCATTTTGCAGTATAGGAAATTACACATAAAAAAATTTATCACTGAGGGCTTGTTGGCTCTGGAGCACTCGTAGCAAGTTGTTACTATTTCACGCTACTTTCAGCGCTTACCGGGAAGACAATGCGTGAAAAACTAGTGCGCTTGTTGCATTTTGCGTATTAGGCGCAAATGTCACGCTTAGATACCATGCGCACGTTTTGTCAAAATCTTCCTGCCACTGACCAAATCTTACGCTTAGATACCAAGCGCACGTTTTGTCAAAATCTTCCTGCCACTGACCAACAACTGATTCTATAACACTGCTACCTGTTGGTGAAAATTAACACCGTGATCGTCTTTAAAAATATATATTTTCTTTTAAAAGTTATGGATTCTTCAAAATAAAGTTAATACGTTTCTACGACACTCACCATTTATATTTCGTAATATTTTCGGAGAAACCCTTCTCCGTCCTCAGCGGTTGTTGGCTGAATGATGACTGATGAATCCTCTACTACCGGACGTAGGTGGCGTCCTAATAGGTGTTTCTTCTTTGGGTGCTGCATACAGTGTATGGGCGAGTCACACAACATATCATTCAGCCAACAACCGCTGAGGACGGAGAAGGGTTTCTCCGAAAATATTACGAAATATAAATGGTGAGTGTCGTAGAAACGTATTAACTTTATTTTGATGTCTTCAACCGACACGTATAAATCTCTTCATTCTTTATGGATTCTTATTTATGTCTTCCATGATTAATGACATACTGAAAAATAGTTGTGTAAAAGAGAAAAACGTTGTTTGATTTGATGTATATGTGTACCGCCGCGGCAAAAGGGTCCAGTTGTCGGCTCGTACATGTTGCTCCTTGTAGCATATCTAATGTATGGTATTTGTATACATCAGATATGCTACAATGAGCAACATGTAGGAGTCGACAACTGGACCATTTTGCCGCGGCGGTACACATATGTGATATGCTAATTGGTGATTTGCTATTTCGTATTCCTAGTTCCTATGGAACCTCATTCTTGCCATAACCTTTATTAGCTTTCCTTGAGGTGGGGCTTTAGTAGAATTTGTGTTAGGGATAAGAGAATCAGTACTGAAGACATAGGAGATGCAGTATTTAAAGAGATCTGATGAATATTTTCTTGAGAACATCTGTCATCAGTTGGGAGCACAAGGAAATAATGCCACCACTATTCCCTATGATTTTGAAATATCTGTTTCATTTGTTTTCCCAACTGTTGGTTCTTGATTAAACATGCTGATCTAGAGTTAGTAGAATATTCATAACTATAAATTAATAAAGTAAAATAAAATAAAGTTGATTGTCACCTATATGTTGTGTGACTCACCCATACACTGTATGCAGCGCCCAAAGAAGGAACATTCGCACAGGGGACCAACAGTTTAACGTGACTATTCGAACCACGGAGCAATTAGAATAAAGTTTCTTGCCCAAGGAGACGTAAACCCCCTGGCAGGGGGCTCGAACCCACAACCTCTGTATTACGAGACCCGTGCTCTAACCGCTCGGCCACGCTGTGATATGATATTTGAAAGGGGTCGCTTCAAATCTCAAACAGTGGTTGATTACCCTGAACTGGCGGTTCTGCGCGGTTGTTATTATTCAGAAATATAGCAAAATGGCCATGGAACCTCTTTTCTGAAAAGGCCCTTAAAGCTGGTTTCTGTGTGTCTGTTGTGGTGGTCGTACAACCAACGCGATGTAAAAAATTGAAAGTGCACAAACTTGACCTTGTTGTATCTGGAAAATTTTGTGGCAAGCAAGACAAGTTGATATATCAATTAGGCCAAAAAAAAAAGAACTCTGTCTCAGCTTCCTTAGGCCAAAAACCCTAAGTGCTACGCGTTTTTTTGTTTTTTGTGGGGTTTTTTTAGTCAAAAAAGGCTATGCGCACGCGGAATTTTTTTTTTATTACGTTTTTAGGTCACTTTTTTTTTTTGCGGCCGAATTTTTTCTTTTTCTTTTCTCTCGATGTAAAAAAAAAATATAAAAAAAGCAAAAAATCTCCTGAAAACCTAAAAAAAAGAAGAAATGCGGTAAAATTTGACTTACGACGGGCCATCGTGACAATGTGCAAATGTTGTGAGCTACAATATGACAACTCGCAACTCAAAATTGCAAATTATTATTATAGGTAACCTTGAGACAGGGCTACGTGTTAGGATTTTGGTTGAGGATTAGAGTATCAGCCCTGATGACATAGTGCTTTTCTTACAAACTTAGGCCGGAGTCAGACGAAGTGACGGGGTAGCATTTACTACAATAAATTTTGCTGCCATAATACGTAATTGGGTTGTCGTCGCATTAAAAAAATGAACTACGACAATTTCCGTCATTAAGATTTATTGTAATAAAAGTTAAGTAATGTGGTAAAAACATCATGTGACCGCATCTCGTCATTGTAAACATAATGCGAAAACTCTGTCAACTGTAACGAGTGACTTTAGATCAATTAAACTCTGTGAATACGGTATTTGATTGACACTTTTATAGGACAATCTGTGTGCCCGAAATGTAATGCGACACGATTGTTATAAATAATTGCAAAAAGTATGTCTGACCGCATGTTGTATTTATAAGGACAATAACATTATTGTAGTATTGCGGCCTTGTAATTCGTCTGACCCCGGCCTTCAGTTGTATCAATTAATCAGGAGGAGGACTTTTGAATAAGTACCCATTTCCCAAGCAAAATGTAAGAAATTGTCTATTTCCTTTTTGTCTGCTCAGACCCTTGCAAGTCCATAACAGTGATTTCTTGATATTAAATCATTCTGATTAAAGTAATACTATAAAGTGTTAAAAATGAAGCGTCCCCTGTCACCCATGACTTTCAATTTTTTTGGGCTTATTGGGTTTGCTTTTGGTAGATATGAATACCCTCCAAACGATTTGACTCAATGATGCTTACTTTTTCTGTTATGGCCATTTGTTGAATTAAATTTGGGATCACGAATTTAATTCCACATGTGTTAGTATAGGAAAGCATGCATAAGCTTTTTTGTCCATATTTTGGTGGCAAAACCATTTTTTCACAAAATACACGTGCAAATTCCTTTAGATAGTCACCTTCCTCCATTTTATGCTGTTTTCCTATAAACCATTTTTGATCAAAATCTTATAGTATTGCTTTAAATATGAAGAAAATTGTAAATCAGATTTTTTGGTAATTACAAAAGCATTAATGAAAATCTTGTTTAGGAAAGTTCAGATTTGCAGCATAATCAGAAATAATCCTGTGGGATTTGTCTTGCATCAAATTGACTTTTATAACTTCTGACTACTTTATTAATTGAAAGCAGAAAAACAGATCTAAACAACAAAGGAGAATAAATGAATCAGGAAATGAAAACTCCCAAAACAACAATTGTAAATATTTGAAAAAAAAATGTTCTAAGAGTAAACTTTACTTTAATAGTGGCAGTAAAAATCAATTTTCAAATTTCTTGAATCTTAAAAGCCTTTCTTTTTTCACTTAGAAGTGTAATGAAATCTTGGATTTTAAGCATGAGAAAATATGTTAATCTCTTAATTGTTAAAATTGTGTAACATGTAAAAAACATTACTTTGAGTATTTTACATATTAAAAAATTTGTTGACTCATTTTAAAACACTTTTACTTAAATCAAATTACTATTTATTTATTTTTCCAAAAACCTGGAAAGTGCTGATTTTGTATTTTTATGTTGGGATCATTTTGTGGTGTTTTATAAAGTAAATGTGTCAATATTTATAAAATGTAAAATTCATCAATTTAACATTTTTTGCTTTTCAAGAAAATATTGTATTATGTTGCCTATGTTGCAGATTCATCACAAATAAAATATATTGATGCGATCAATTAAAACCAGAAGAGTTTACTATGTGGTTGGTATTTGCAAGTTTATTTTCACATTTCATTATTACATCTGGAGTTCATTAGATAAGGCCTTATGTTTTGATCTTTAGAAAATAAATATTGCTGTACTCAGACAGTATTATATACTATTAATTTCATAAGCTAAGATTGATAAGTTTGGATTTTATAAATAATGGAGCAGGCATGGATGGGGGAACAAATTCTGGAATTGAAAACCATTCATCAAAAAGGTCAGCAAATGTAATTTATAATTACAAAACTTGGCTGGACTTTTTGTTAAGTGATTGAAAAGATGAATTTTGGGTTAGTCACAAGTTGCATGCTTCCAAGTTATGGTGTCATTTGGATGGAACCTATACCTTACACCCTGGTCACATAAGCCGCAAGAAGCCGCAATGCTGCAACCCCACAACGCCAGTATGACATCGGTATGACACCGGTGAATGATTGTGATGCCCGGTCCGACACCGGTGGATATGTGACCATTACTGAAGACATCGTATACAAACTGCAAGGTTTTAACTCGGGGTGACAAGGGTATTATTCTAAATTAGTCAGAAATATAAAGTACTGGCCTTTTATTCAAGAGCCAGCTTACCTACTCAAAGGCGCTACTCGAATTGGTAACCACAAACTCGATGTAATTATTCCACATTGATTTTTGCCAATCTACATCTACTCTTCACTTTATCCATGTTTCTGCTATGTATTGTGCCTTGAGGCTTTGTAGGGTTAACATTAGCAAGAAGGTTTTCTAAGCTAAGATTGAGTGCTGGGTTTGGATTTTATTTTTGAATGGTGGAGTAGGTCTTGGGTGGGAGAACAAATTCAGAATCTGATAGTTATAACATCAAGCATGGCCAAATCTTTATTTAAATTTTGAAATTCATGAATAAATATGCTGTCCACAAACAAGCAGGATCATGTGTTTGGTGTCCTTTCTCTCTCTCGTTCTCTCTTCTAAACTGCACAGCATCCTTGATAACAATTTGACATTAATTGTTTGCTATAAATGGAAAGGAGAAAAAAATACATCAGTTTTATGAAAAACCTATCAGCTTTATTAAATTTGAATATGAAAAAAAAAATACTTATTGTTGCATTCAAAGACATTTCATTGCGCCAGAGATGATCATAATTTTAATCCTTGCCAAAAATTCTTCACTTCGATTGGAGGAGACATTTACTCATATTAATCAAACAATATTCACAGACATTTTTTGTCCATTTGAATGTACTAATCTAACCAAATGTCTCTCAGATGTTTGGTTGAAACGCCTTATGCTCATCATTCATTGCAACCAGGAAAGTTGAGAAACTAAATTTTCCTGATTCAACCAACTGAGATTTAGAACCCCTCGCTCTATTTAAAGTAAGCTTACAATAGCATCTCCTTTGTAACTGTGCAGTCTGCATCAATCATTCAGGATTGTTTTTTTTACAAGAGATGGCACAAGGTATCTAAATGTTTGCCTTTTGGCAAGCCCATTAACAGCACTGGTCTACATTTGGTAATTGGAAGGGGTATTTTTCCAGAGTTTTTAATATGTTTATCTACTATCTTATCATTTGAGGGGGGATATAGAAATTAGTTTGATCAGACTTGAAGATGATTCTTTCTATAAACTGAAGGCCCAGCATTGAATAAGATAGATGTTTGTGTAATGGATATAATCAAATTGTATATTTGTCTTCAAGAAAAAAAAGGGGTCACATTTTTATATGAGGTGTTAGTTTCACTTCAAGTTGTAACCTGTGATTACTTTAAAAAATGGCTATTAGGAAAACAAACATTGAAAAATGTGTTTGAAGTGTTGTTTATTCTTTACCCTGAGCAAAGTAATGGCTTAATAAACTTAATGATTAATTTCTTACTCTCCAGTAAGAAATATGTAAGGAATCTTGATATTTTGAACCAAGAGTAAGATACTAACTTTTTTCACCACCAATTTGTGCATTTTAAAAGGTTTCACCTTATTTATTATTGAAACAACACAACTCAGTTCCTTTTATTGTATATTTAAATAATTTGTGTAAACAAAAATCATTGAATTGAAGCTTGTAATCTTTGAGTATTTTTATATACCTAACACTGTAGTAACCTACAAATAAACCGACGCTTCAAATTACTGGTGTACTAAACTGTTAACTAATGCAGCTGATGATGCTCCTAATGATGGTTATTGATCTTTGGTCAGCTTGAAAATGTAGGTCTGTGTTATCTGCTGTGTTTAAAGATGCACATGAAAAAGTGCTTTATATGTGTTAAATGGACAAGACCTGGTATATTGTTTTAAGAGAACACACTAGAATGGAATTACACCATTGACGTTTTAGTAGCTGAAAAGTGTTTCTTGTACAAAAATTATAGATGTTTTCTGATGCAATCATTAATTTAATGCCATTTGCAAGAAATTATTTGGAATTCGACTTGAGACATTTTGCCTTCTTATGATTTGTGAATGTTTTTAATGATTTGATGGTGCCATAAGGCCCTAGTTTATCATTTAGCAAAATATATTATGCCTCTATCAACAAACCACATTCATTCATTTATTTCATGGGGTCAGTCCACATAATGTCAAAATGCTGACTATGTCCATTTGGTCAAAATGTCACATAATTAGAAATGCATGGATGTTATTCTCTCTTGAAATGTTGCATAGATTACACTTTAGCATTGAGTTGAAAAGACATTCCCAGGCCTACATATTGAAAGAAAGCAAAATTGCTTTAGACACTTCAAAGGTAGAAGTGATGAATGGAACTTCCAAACACTGACACTTTAAAGGCATCAGCCTTCGAAATAGTTAAGTAGTACTATTTTCATCCCTCTTTAAAGAAGCCGATCACATAGGAACTATCGCCCAGAGCATAACATCCAGCTAGATCATTTTAACCTAGGCGAGCCAATTGTTTACATATCAGTCTACTCCAATACATCTACCTTGATTTGCAATGCTTCCCTTCAAATAGTCCATGCGTGGTTCGTGTTTTGCACTTTTGTGTTTTAAAGTTGTAATAAATCTTTTGCTATATAATTTATTTTCTTGATATAAAACATAACATCCAGCTAAATCATTTAACACAGTGGAGTTAATTGATTACATGTCAGTATTGTTTGATAAATCTCCGTTGATTTTCTGTGTGTCTCTTTGAAGAGGCACCCAGCAAATCTATTTGGTTGGTGCATGTTTTACTTTGTATAGTTTCATTCGTAAATTGTTTTCTGATTTTTTTCTATGTATAATTCACAGACTAACCACCAGTAATGATTGATTTTATTTTATATCACGATTATTGCACTATTGCACTCTCAGGCATTCAATATTTGTATACTATTTAATCTTCACATAATTGAATTTAATTATTTCAAGATTTGGAATAAATTTTAAATATGTTTTGTGTCATTGCCATGTGCTAAAGTAATGAGGAAGTACCATTTTCTCTTTTGTATATTCTGATCTAGGGCATGATTTTACCTCAAGTTTTCAAATTTTACTTCCTTGGAGTATTTAAAAATAATTGAAAAGGCCCCAATGTTTCACAATAGCAAAGAGAGTAGAGTCCATCTATCAGGTTAAATTGGGTGGACTGTTTGATTGTCTGTCTTATCTATCATTTACATACGTCTTGAGAATGTGATGTGATGTCCGGGTCTAAAGAAAGAAAGTAAAGGAGGATTTGAATCTGTAAGGGCCAAACCATAGCCAGCCTTCAAAGAAAATTTTCGCTTCCAAACATTTGGTCGTGATGTCAAAATGATGGGGGAGTTGAAAAAAAATAACCTCAACACCGAGTTGAGACCAAATTAAATTTCGCACTAGATTGCAGTTGTGTTGAATTGCCATATACATTGCCTCAAATGTGTGTTACCAGTTTCTAATTTAAAATATCTGATCGCAAATATTTGCTGACTTTGCAACAAAATGTTTGGTAGCGAATTTTGTTTTAAGGCCGACTATGTTTTTGCCCTCATACATACTACTATCAAAGAAATGTAGTTTGAACAGATAGAGCAAGGTTATTTCTATTCTATACCAGATGGAAGATAAATCTAGGTAGTTCATATTAAATGAAATTGTTTGATTTAAATTCAAGGCACTGTGGCCATCAGAAATAGGGCATCTTTGGAATTCCTGTGGGTAATTAGTAGGACAGGCAAGCAACACTGATGTAATACATTATATAAAACATAAAATGCTGTGATGAAGTTAAGCTGTAAACATTTGTTTGTGTTGCTGTCATCGATTATATGTCATCATTATATCATCATTATGTTTTCATCTCTTTTTATGTCCAGTTGCTCTTTACATTATTTCTTATCATACTAAAGCATTTAAACTAATATTTATATGGGGACAGTTTGCAAACTTAGGCATTAGCCTTGATCACAGCTACTAGTTTTATTGCATAATAAGGTTCTTCTCTACGCTTATTCCCAGAACTGTTCTTGGTGAATTTGGGCATTTATTCCAAAGGAGACAATTATCTCTGTGCTTTGAATTTAAAATGTGCCATCAAAACTATATTTAATTTAATAAATCAATGAATTTCAAAATTTAAAAAAAATTCTTAACATCTTCCACATTTTTTGTGAAGAGCCCAGAAATGTGATTCATGTTTATATCATAAAGTACATATTTGAAAACCAAGAATTTAGGAAAATAGAAATACTGCCTTTTTTCCTAAAAAAATGAAATTTGTTCTTATTTGTTTTGATTAATATCGCAGCTTTACTTGATTAAAACTTTGCATACATATATTTTTATAACCAATACCTTAAATCATTAGTTTGGATTTATAGAAACAGAATGTAAACCACCCTGTGTGTCCGCTTCTTAAACATTGATATTGAAAATCAGTTTCATTAGAATTCAACACAGTCGTGAACAAATGAAATTAGGGCATGTGTGATTCCAGTGGGATAATCCATCAAGAATGGGTTGTGACAGTGACTTAAATTAAATAAATCTGACATTTAGTGGCTTAATCTTATGTCACTTAATGGGCAATTTTGTCAGAAGATAGATGTATCTCAGTTCCACTGTGTTAAGGTCTAGTAGCTAGGGAGAAGTGTTTGGGATGCAACAATCCCCAGTAGATTTTTTACTTTAAAGTTGATTTTGTTGGCCCTAAACTACTCTTGCATAAATCTTGAATACATAAAAATATTATACTCTGCAAAAGTGTATTATTTCCTAAGCTGTAAAATCCTAAACAAATGAGTTTTCTCGTTAAAATTTAAGATGTTTATTATAAATGAAAAGTGTCTTAAAACATAAACAATTGGTGTGCAATAGTGAAACCACCCATGAGTTTTTATTTTAATACCAATGAGTTTTATTTTAAATAAATCCATTCAAATGCCAGCAAAACTTCTGATATCAGTTTAAGGCAGCTAACCTAATCAATTTGCCTTTAACACCTCCCATATGATAGCATAGCATGTTGCAAGTATATGTACTTATTGAATAGAACAAAAAGAAAACAGTTTGCTTCAATGATTTATTAATGAAAATTTCATTAAATCATAAAATTATGAATTTAGTAAATTATTGCCTTTCAAATTGAGTTAATACAATTCCTCATCTAATAAAGAAGGTCCTGAAAAAGTTTATAATACTGTTCAAACAAATGCATGTAATTCATTGATTGGATAACATTATTTCATGTTAATTTCATACATTTTAAAATTAAAATTTCTTGTAGACATGCCAATTTTATTTCTTTTTTGCTTCTATATTGTTTTGTTACTTTCTAAACTGTGTTAATTACTAATGATGACATTTTGTTTCATTTGCAAGTCTATATATAATTGAAAAAGGTTATAATAGATGCTACATTTTAGAAAGACTTGACATATATTTACAGCATGATTCTTGAATAATGATGAATACTCAATAAATGTCAAGTAAAACTACCAAGCATCTATCATTTCTGAAATATAAAGAACTTAATCATTAGGTCAAGAAAATCATGTCAGCATGTTCCTATAGATAGAGGCTTGTAAACTTTCAGGAAAATTAACATATTATTTTGAAAGGGGTTCCCCCCCCCTTTTTGTGCATTACTTGAACCAAGGAAGTTAAAGTTACATTAACAAACCATTTTTAAGTTTATGGAGAAAAGTATCCTTACTGTTTTACCATATCAAAAGCATGCTAATAATTTTGTACTGTAAAAAATCAGCTTATGCTGGTTTCTAATTTTATAGCTAATATGCATGATTTGTTGTAATAAATTGTGTATCATTGAAAGATATGATATGTATTATTGGCTATATTACTTGTAAATGGTGTGGTTTAGAGCCAACATTTTAACGTGCACTGCAAAATGTAGTGAATATAAACATTTTTATGTGTGATATAAAGAAAATAGAATTGAAATATTTGTTAAGACATCTAAAGCAAAATATAATTGCATTTGTAATTGCACTTTTATTTTGATATGTAAATACGATTCTAAGAAAAATGAGCACAAAAGTCCCATAAGATTCGAGAAATGTAAAATAAACAAGTCCTTTGCATTCAAAAGGGATGTCAAAAGAACATGCCAAATTTATTTCTTTTTTGCTTCTATATAATTTGTTTTGTTACTTTCTAAACTGTGTTAATTACTAATGATGACATTTTGTTTCATTTGCAATTCTATAAATAATTGAAAAAGTTTATAATAGATGCTACATGCTAGAAAGACTTGACATATATTTACAGCAATGATGAATACTCAATAAATGTCAAGTAAAACTACCCAGCATCTTTCATTTCTGAAATATAAAGAACTTACTCATTAGGTCAAGAAAAACATGTCAGCATGTTCCTATAGATAGAGGCTTGTAAACTTTCAGGAAAATTAACATATTATTTTGAAAGGGGTTCCCCCCCCCTTTTTGTGCATTA
>JXSR01S039668.1:165390-176428 GCA_000969725.1 Ophiothrix spiculata | reverse complement strand
AAATACTACCCAAAATGCTTGGGGAAACTACTGAACACTTTTTTTTTGCTTATCACTTTGTCAAAACCACTAAAATTAGTTTACGGTCAACCAGAATGAAAATGTTTCCTCCAAAAGGTCCACTTTTTGAAAATCCGCACTTGAAAAAACCTGGCTACGAGTCTGGCCAAAAGTAAGTCCCCTCTTGGATGACCAGACATTTCTCATGTCAGATCTTATTGGTATATTTCTTATATTAATTAATCTAATCGATTCAAGAGTTTTAAAAAAAACATATTCACTTGCTGTGGCTTGGTTTTTTTTTTATTGTGATTCTTAAGTGTGTATGTGCGCTAAGAATATGGCACTATAAACTGTTTAACATCACCATCATGTAAATGCACTGTGTCATAATTTATATTCTGGTCAGAAAACATGACATAAATGTTTGAGGCCATTCACATAAGCTCGTGTAACATGAGTTGGTAAGAAGTTCATGTAAGATGGCCACTTGTTATATCAAAAGCGTATTTGCAATATGAGAGTTTGTATTTTAGAGGTACTAAACTGCATAAAACATGCCAGTTTTTTATATATGAGTTTTTTGAATGACACTTTTGTTAGAATGAATTGACTATAACTGTTATATAAAATGCTATTGGGCAAGGTTTGTTCAAATGCACACACTTGGTGGCGCTATTCATATAAATCAATTTGGGTGGGGGAGGTACAGATCTCTGAACCTTGATATTAAAGGAGCTTGGTCTGATTTTTCAAATTTTAGTCGTTAATGTCATATGAAAGATGACCACTCAAGCAGTCAAAATTTCAAATTTAAGCTGATTCGGTCAAACTGTTTTGAATTTATGGGCAAATTTGTATTTTAGAGCCGCCTATACATTACTATGCAAAATTAATTATGGTTACCATAATTAGACACATTTTCATATATATTTCCAAAACCGAACATAACTCAGCCATAAAATTTCTCATGGGTTGTGAGAAAAATAGAAGCAACATTTTGGTACCAAAATCTCAAAAAATTTGAAAAAAAGTTGAGGCAATCGGACCAGGCTCCTTTAAACATATGGCACATGGATAAGGTGAAGGCTCATTCCAGTCAAAACTAAACCTTTTTTGATTTCAAGCAAAAAATCAGCTTTTTTATTCGACCATATGAACATTTTTTTCAGTCATACGTTTGTTACTTGGTACGTGAAAAGTATTTTCTGATCAGAAATTTTGAATTTTTTCTATCCGTGCATGAATTAGCACATGTTTTAATTCAAAAATGTCACAAACGTTACCAGACGTTACCAAACAAAACATTGCATTAAAAGAAATACTGAAGATATTTCCTACCACTTTTATGAACTATTTGTAAATATGTTACCCATAATCTGTGAAAAGCGCAATAAAAAATTCGCTAACATGTCAGAGAATTTTTACTTTGAAGTTATTTGGAGCAAAAAAACATTTCCGTGTGAGGTCACAAACCTTACCGAATGTTACATGAACTTTATTCAGTATTATTTTGGCAATTATTTTAATCTTTAAACACCTGCATGTCTTGATCCCACCAGTGAGCACCATTATCAACAACAAACTCGTTGATATAATGTTAATGCTAGGTTCTGTGGCCATTTTAAAGTGATTTTTTTCCATTTTTCGGTCACAAACGTTACTTTGGAATCACCCTGAAGCAGACTGTCCAAAGTAAAAGGGATGGTACTTTGGTTTGTATCAACAATTATAAAAAATATTATTTCCATGCGTCCATTTTTGGTAACAATTCAAGTAATGTAAAAATCTTGAAATGTTTGGAGAAGAAATTGGAGATGATGTTGTACTTGTCAAAAAAAACCCTTCATAGTATGTTTGATGTTTAAAGGTGCAATTCATGATTTTGATGTGGTCTCTTTTCCAGCTAAATAAAAAGAAGAGTACAACATAAATATATACTGAAAATTTCACTTGATTCCGACCGTTTGTTTCCAAGTTACAAGCTTTTCAGCATTTTGAAAACCCCTATAGACTATTGTGTTATAATTACTGTCGGGGCCCCGACAATAATTAGAAAATGACACATTTTCTCACTTTTCTCAAAAATGCAAGCACATATGAAAGAATGGTTTGGGGATCGTAACATATACCACTAGAGGATTCTTATAAGCTAAAAAACTATAATTTGATAGAGGTGACCTTGAGAGTGAAAAGTGGATCATGAATTGCCCCTTTAAGTTATGCCAATTTGGCTAGATTAATGAATCCAATTGCCATATGAAACATTAGTTTTCCATAGTATTTGTGCTTGCAATGCTTTGCAAGTGGTCATTTTAGACAGTGGACTTGAGTCATTGTTGCATTCATATTTGCTTTATGTATTAAATTTCATGTAACAAGGGGGTGGGATCCACCTGGACCTAATATTTTTGAAGTAATGTATTTCTGCTTCTCTGAGCCAAATTTCATTGAAAAAGTCAGTTGGAAAAACAGTATTTTCACATATTTGCTGCGGAACTTTTCCTTAAATAACTTTTTTCGACCGCCATTTTGAAATGAGACTACCTATTTTCAATTAATAGCAATATAGACAAAACCTACTTCTAACATTAATTATCTTCCAATTTCAAGAGGAAATTTTTGCCAAGAACATGGCTTTAATACTTATGATACATTTAATACAACATCATATGTATGCAACACTGACCCGAGTCTGTGGATTTTAACAATGGGACTTATTAAAAGTCCCATTGTTAATCTTGCAGTGCAGATTCATTTTAGTCTTTCATGCACAAGATAACCTTGGCTATAAGAAAGTATCTTCTGTGTAAAACTCATATTTGAAAAAAAATATGTGACTTGGGTCAGTGTTGCAATCTGTATTCATTTTTACTAGGTACTTGCAAACACACCATCTAGTCACAACAATTTTGAAAGCAAGCCACTCACAATCACACTTATCACTAACGGGGGCATTTGTTGAGATAAATTGCGCTCATTGGTCCGTGAATATATCCGAGGGTGTTCGACAAAGAGTATTGCTCGAATAAAGGTGTTCAAGCTGGGCAGTTCAGCTAAGAGGACCATTATTTTGCCAATTATCATTCATACATGATCTGTGTGTTTTCCTCTTGTAAGAAGTATTATATACCACCTAAAAATATGCTGCTAAAGTAAAGTTAGAAATTTCCTGAATTTTGTCATTCTATAAATTTTGAAAATTTGTGAACAGAAATTTAGCAGAAAAATGCAAAAATATAACTGCAAACATCTCTTGTATTCAGAATGTCTTAAGTACCTTCATGATAAAGTCAGTGAACTTGCTTAAGTAAATTTGCCTTTAAAATTACTAATATTATTAGTAATAACATGAACTGACATAAATCAATAGAAACTAACAATCGTTAAGAGGAGATATCTACTTTCATCTCAGTTTACACACGACGTATTATGAATAATCATTAATATGGAGATGAGCATCAAAAGTGTGAGAAAACGAGCAATATTTGCGTTGCAGCTGTCTTAGTGTGGGAGATGCCGTGCATTAGTAATATTACATCACAAAAAACATAAGGATATACTGATGAAAGATAAAACCCTGATGTGTTAGGTTGGTACAAATTGTTAAAATTTATAGTTACAGCTAACAAGGAATTTAAATTTAATTTTAGATTTTTTTTTTCAAAATAGATAAGCTGATCGTGAATAAGGAAAGGATTTCTGTATTTCCTGTGTATCTTTAAAATGTCATATAGTCATTTTGTACCTCATGTCATTCATTTCATTACATTTTCTGAAAGCTTTTTTTTTTATTAAACTTGCTTTATGTCAGTACTCCTAAATGTCTTGGTGTTATTGAGCACCTTGACCTTTAAGCTACTGATCTTATAAGAATATATGTATATTTGAGTTCTGGATTTTTTTCTTTTGCATGTTTACAAACATATCTCAAAAATCTCAATAATATTATGAAATATAGGGTTTTGGCATATGCCATAAACTTTTTTACGGTTCAAACAAGCCTGTTAAATCCGGGAAAAAGATGAAAGTTGAAACACTGCTAGAGGTGCTATTTTTATTTTTATTTGTAATTTAGAACCTCTGTTCAGTTAAAGTATACTATACTTTGATTTTGGAGGTCTAAGAACTTTCATGTACCTGCATCTTGGACTCTGTCATGAGCATTCTTGTTCAAAGATGTTGTGATGCTTCAAAGAGGGGGGAATTGTCGACCTATAGTTAAAAATGCTATATAAACCAACCTCCTAATTATTCAAATCTTTTTTTTTATTTTTTCATTAAATATTCAAAATTGTAACATGTAAAATATGTTGAAATCTTTAATACAAATATTTGGTGACACACTTGTAAGGATTGTAAAATTGTTTTAAGACACTTAATTTCAATGATACATGACAACCAGAACTAAACTGATTTTGTGGAATTTGAAAACAAAAATATTTTCCTCTTATAAAATGTCAAAAAAAACCATTTGAAAAATGGTGAAAAATCCAAAATTATATCATATGTTAGTGTATGATCCTGTGGTCATATAGTGTCATGTACGATGCTAATAATTATTTTGATAAAAGTATCCACAAATGATGTGTTGAATTAGAACTAATAAAGCAAATCTTTATGAACCCATGGTGTCTTGCTCTTTGAAAGTTGGTTTTCATATGTTTGGACTCCATAAGATAGATGGCCTCATATTGTGATCTTTTGGAAATATATTGCTTTACTGCTACACACATTATACTATTAAAGTGATCTGCAAAGATAAGAAATAACTTACTAACTATTTCTTATTATATAAAATAGACTTTCTTTAATTGATTGAAAAGATGAGACTCACAGTCGCAGCTTCAAGTTGCATGGTTCCAAGTTTTAGTTTCAAGTGGAACATACACCTGTATCAGAATTGGTCAGGACGATTGTGTACTAGCTATTGGCCTCTCTATCAAGAGCCAGTTTACCTACTTAAATTGGTAACCACATACTCAATGTAATTATTCCTAATTGATTTTCGCCAAGCTAAATTTCTATCCAGTTTCTTCAAGTCTGTCTAAGTTGAGACATTGTGGAGTTTGACATTATCAGTCTGGTCCGACTGTCAAGCTGTGTTTCCTGGATTTGCAGTACACTGCCTGTATGTGCTTGCATTATCATTATTCCTCAATGCATTAGTGTAATTCACATCATCAATTTGTTATTTGCTGTTATTCAACTGAAATTGAAAACTTAAATTTCTTTAGTGGTCATCTTTCATAAGACACTAAAATTGAATTTCAAAAAATCGGACCATGCTCCCATAATAATTAAATCAAATTGTGCATTTTCAAAGGATTCAAGATTTATTGTGATGATATTAAAATATACCACATAGTACTTAAAACTTACTTACAAACGTTGTAATCAAACAAAGTGATCAAACTTAAAGGCGGTGTCACACATCACCGTATTGACTAAATAATCTCTCGCCACCGTATAGCCTTAACTTTGTACGTTATTCATACATTTTGGCTCAATACGGTGATGTGTGACACCGCCTTTAGGAAATGAACTGTGAGGTTTACATTTTATTCCTGACATTAGTTGTGCTTTAAAATCAAGTGAAAATCCATGGTAGCATTACAATGGTTAATCAAAAAATAATGATGCTCTGAAAATGTTTAAGTAGTGTTTGTAATTTACTTATATTAATCTGAACAAAGTATATGGCTCAATAAACTAAAAGATTCCTATCCTGTTCTAGTGTATGGTAAATGTTCTGCATTTGAAATATAGTCACCTAAAATGGACCAACAAAAAAATAAGATTAATTTTTGAAAATAAGTGTACTTTATTGAAGTAAAGAGTTTCTTTTTTATTTGGATGAATACAACTTTACTCCTTTTGAACATTTACATAACTTATTTACAAAATCTTAATGAATTATGTAGCTCCTAGTCTTAACATATAAGCATCTATACATTGCAGTAACCTACAAATAAGCCGACATTTCAAACTGCTGTTTTACTTTACTGTTAACTAATGCAGCTGACGATGCTCCTAATGATGGTTATTGATCTTTGGTCAGATTCAAATGTAGGTCTGTGCTATCTGCTGTATTTAAAGATGCACATAAAAGAAAGCGCTTAAAGAGCATACCGTATCCACTCGTCCAATTCAACTACTCATTTTTATGAATTTAGATCATGTTACAGTTGAGCGCTTTCATACAACCGTGCCAAAAATTGTTAGAATAATTTAAATGAAGTGTCGGTCATAGAGTATTACAATTTGGAAATTTTTGGAAATGGAGATTTTGTTAATTTAAGGAGATTGTCGGATGGAAAATAGTTGAATTAGACGAGTGAATAGGGTATGTGTTAAATGGACAAAGACTGATAAAGTTGTTCTAAAAAGACAGTTGAATGGAATTACACCACTATTTAGTAGCTGAAATGCATAAAAGATGTTTCGTGAAGTAGATAGATGTGTCTTTTTAATGCAATATTTTTTTAAACATCTTGTAAGGGAGGACATTTACCCATGACCAATTTTTCATTTGTATTCTGCATTATTTGTATTTGTTTGCCAATTAATTGAGTATGGGACCTCCTTTTTATTAAGTAGATGCTTTATCACCTGAGCTATCCAAACTGGTTTAAATTGCCATCAGTTGTAACAAACACACATTTCTTATTAATATGCGCAACTAATCTATTACACTTTAAGATATTATTCTAAGCAAGATGCCCCCACCAGATTAGAAAATTATCTGTTTGTTGCCCATGCTGTTATGATACCAAATTCAAGCACAGAGCTTCAAGTCCCATATGCTTAGGACTGACTTTGGAACACTCTACCTAAATATTTGCTATTTTTCATATTCTCCTGACAGTGACTTGCCTCAGAATAGCGTGACATGCATTCTTCTGCATTTTAATTCATCAGTCATCATGGCAACTTTTAGCTCTTGTACGCACAATCCTTTATGATTGTTAGGCAGTTTTATCATTAATGGTTCCATCAGGCCATAATTATCATTTAGAGTAATATATTATGCCTTTAAAAAGCACATTCAGTTATCCCACCAGTCAACTTTGCTTAATTTCAAACTACTCTTTTTGTTCACTGGTCCAAATGTCACAGAAATGTATCAGAAATGTCAACAAATGTTCAAAGTTACTGAATGTTATTCTCTCTTGAAATGTTGCATAGATTACTCTTTTACTTTAGCCAAGGCCCGCTATTCTGTGACAGAAATAAAAATTGCTTTAGACATTACATGAGTTGAAGTGATGAATAGAACTTCCAATCACTGACACTCTGAAGGCATCACTCCATAAAATAGGGAAGTTGTACTATTTTCATCCCTCTTTAAAGAAGCCGATCACATATATACTATCGCCCGGAGCATAACATCCAGCTAGATCATTTTAACCTAGGCGAGCCAATTGTTTACATATCAGTCTAGTCCGATACATCTCCTTTGATTTGCAATGCTTCTCATCAAACAGTGTATACTTGGTTTGTGTTTTGCACTTTGTTGTTAGACTTGTTTTAAAATTTGCTTGGTTTAATTAAGGTTTTGTTAAAAGCATAACAATCAATTGTATCAATTTAACTTGCACAAGCCAGTTGTTTACATATTTAGCTTTGTGTCTCGTCGTCAGGGGATCTTTTATTTCGTCGCATTTGATCTTCAAGGGGCCAGTCAACTTTGCATAATTTCAAACTACTCTTTTTGTTTACTGGTCCAAATGTCACAGAAATGTATCAGAAATGTCAACAAATGTTCAAAGTTATTTGTCAAACATGATTCAAATTCAGACTGATCGCAGACCTCTTCGTTCCACTTCTACAACTCTCCTTTTTGAACCAAGGACTTCTCATGTCACTTTCCTCGCCTTGCACCAATGAGGTCCCGGGTTCGAGTCCCGCTCCCGGTGCTTTATGTGCATTTGGTTTTCAGTCCATACTCGCTTCCGCAGGTTTTTCTCCGGGTACTCCGGTCTTCCTCCTGCATTTAAAAACTGTCACCAGATTTGTCCATCTTAGTCTGTCCCCACCCAGGATATGGGAAGCTGCAAAAGGGTAAATATTACAATCTAAGTACCGATAGGATGTGCGCCTGAAAAAGGCTGCCGCTAAATGAAGTGAAATGATTGTGACGATCTACCTGCAGCGAATCATGAGCGGTTTGATCTAAATGAAAAATCGCTATACAAAAACCCAGTTATTATTATTATTATTATTATTATTGCCGCACGTTCCTTCTCAAGTTATGCTCCTCACATCTGGAATCAACTCCCTGTTAACATCCGCAGTGCAAACTCTTTCTTCATTTTCAGAAGACTGTTAAAAACTTATCTTTTTAATGTAGCATTAGGCGCCTTATAAATGTCAGAGATTGATTGATTGATAGAAAGTTACTGAATGTTATTCTCTCTTGAAATGTTGCATAGATTACTCTTTTACTTTAGCCAAGATGTAGAAAGACATTCCAAGGCCCATTAATCTGTGACAGAGAGAAAAATTGCTTTAGACACTGCATGAGTTGAAGTGATGAGTCGAACTTCCAATCACTGGCACTCTGAAGGCATCACTCCATAAAATAGGGAAGTCGTACTATTTTTATCCCTCTTTAAAGAAGCCGATCACATAGAAACTATCGCCCAGAGCATAACATCCAGCTAGATCATTTTATCCTAGGCGAGCCAATTGTTTACATATCAGTCTAGTCCGATACATCTCCTTTGATTTGCAATGCTTCTCATCAAAGAGTGTATACTTGGTTTGTGTTTTGCACTTTGTTTTTAGAGGTGTTTTAAAATTTGCTTGGTATAATTTAGGTTCGTTAAAAGCATAACAATCAACTGTATCAATTTAATCTACACAAGCAAGATGGTTACATATCGGTCTGATTCATCTATTAAACTTTGGGTCTCTTCAATGGGCGTTGCATGGGTGCATACTTTGAGTTTTTAATTTGTAGAGTTGAAATCTGACTTTGTATAGTTTCATTTTCATTTCACATTTTTGTACTATTCAGTATGTTAAATGGGCTAACCATCATGATTCCATGGGATGGCATTCCTCTATGCTATATATTCTTAATATAGTTGAGATTAGGAATTAACTTTGATTAATTGTTATGTGCTAAAAATCATCATCATCACCAACACACCACCCCACCCCACCCCACACACCACCACCATCCCACCCCACACCACACAAACACACACCCCCCCCCACACACACATCCACCCTCCTTTTCAAACCTTGTTATTTTGCAATGTTTCATTTGTCAGTCTAAATAGTTAGGCAAGTGGAAAGAGTGTATTTTTTAAATATTTGTTATATGAAGAAAGAGTTGATAGAATTTGGAGTATGATTTTTAAATAATGTTGAATACTAAATAAATGTCAAGTAGATTACCCAGTAGCTATCATTTCTGAAATATAAAGAACTTGATCTTCAGGTCAGAAAAATCATGTCAGCATGCTTCTTACAGATAGGCTTATTAACTTAAATAAAGATAAAGTCTATCTTATAAATAAGCTCCCTGAAAAGCGTGTCCAAAATATTCAAACAATTGTGCTTCTACGCAGTCCGTGCGTACGCATAATTCAGAATTTAAATCACCTGACACAGCTGACGCATGACGATCGTTTTGACTGGTCAATTTTCTCCAGTGACAAGAACTTGGCGTGGCGATCGCGGGAACAACCTATCACATGCAACTGCGTGAATTGCAGTATGTCGCATATGGCGCAGAGTACTACTTGACAACACGCGTTAATGAGTAAAAACCCCGCAAAACGGGGAGCTTATTTCGAAGATTGACTGTAAATCTTGTAGTCAAAAGTTAAGTACATGTTACAGTTTTAAAAATTTTGTTGAAATTGAAAAATGTTATAACGAAACCTTATGTTTGTAAAGTACACATAATAATTGCATTCACAATTGTACTTTAATTTTTGTATATATTTATCTTCTATGACTAAAGGTCAGTTCATAGTACGCCGCACTTCAGTGCGGTGCGTTGTTTTACTGCACTGCACAGTTTACTGCAAGAAACTGCAGTGCTGCATCGCAAAAAAGTTAAATATGTTTTAACTTGAAATGCGTTAACGTGCGGCAAGGTGCAGCAAATAATGGTCGATATATTAGTCAGGGTTGGTATGTCTTCAGGGGGTGGTTCGCTGGCTTTTTGTGGGGATTTGCTAATTTTTTCATTTTTCTGAAGTTAAAGGTTCACTGATATTAAAAACCAATGTTGGCATTTTTTAAAATACCGTTATGGCGGCCATTTTGGATTTTCAAAATGGCCGCCATTTTCAATATATAATTTCCTATATCTTGGCTTCTAAAGCACCTAGAAAAATTATTTTAGTGTCTAAACATATGTTTTTTGGGGCATAGAGACTAATTAACATACTTACACTGTAAAAAATAGTGAAATTACCCAACATTAGGTAAATATGCATATTTCAAAGTCAAAATGGCCACCAAGAAGGCTGCGAAAATAGCAGATTTTCATGAAAATCGACAAAACAGCCTATAAAAATGTCTGATATCATAAATAATCAACAGGAAATAACAATTAGGGTCACAACAACATCTTTTCCCCCTTAATTGTATTGTAAGCTTGTATCAAATTCAAAATGGCGCTTGTTCTGAGATCCTAAATGGCCACTAAAATATGTTTTATGTCCAAAAATTGGTTAGAACTTCAAACCAGTATCAAAGACACCAAATGTTCCAAATTACAACGGACAATGGCTTTAAAAGCAACAGTAGGAACATTTTTTCCTACATAAAGGTGTTAGTAAGTTTCAAATTCAAATATGTGAAGCCTGTTCGGAGATCCAAAATGGCTGCCAAAACACAATTTTATGCACGACAATTGGTGACTTTAAAACGGTATCAAAAACACCAAAATTTATGTTCAAAGTATTAAATCGTTGGAAAATGGCTTTAAGGGTATTAATAAGAATATTTCTTCCAAAGTAAGGATGTTAACATGTATAAAATTTCAAAATGGCGCATGTTCTGAGATCTAAAA
>JXSR01S039668.1:128200-141956 GCA_000969725.1 Ophiothrix spiculata | reverse complement strand
AAACATACATCTTCAATTATACTTATAAGCTCAGAAAATTGAAAATGGGGATAGATTATTTAACCAAAGTCATATCCACATTCACGAAATGAGAATAAAAAGAAAAAGATGCTATCAAAATATATCGCACATTGGCCATGCACTTTTATATTTAAATTAAATCCTTTATGTGGACTTCATTTTGAAATGCCATTCAATTCCAATATTTGCTCTCCTCAACTTTTCCCGAGTCAATCTTTGATCAAATATATATCTGCACTTTCATATCTTTTATATCAAAATCTTTCCACTTATTTTGATTTTATTATTTTGCACTTTTCATGACGATGCAGCCAGTCACAAACTGCATAGCTGTACTTTATTGAAAATTAACTCCAATTCACATGAGATTATAAGGCTGGTGTTTATCCAACATTTGAAAAAAGTTGTGTTCCATTTTAAGGTTGGCATTTTCTCAACATTGGAAAAAAAGTTGTTTCATAAAAAATGACATTCAATTCTTATCAAATAAATGGACGAGCCATACATTATACATAAAGCAAATAGTTTCTGATGTGACTTAAAATGTAATTCTCATATATTAAATGCAAATATCTAGTAGAATTGATTTTTACTTTGTTTAAAATGTTTTCGCATATTCCTGATTGTAGTTCTGAAGTTATCATTAGTTATAGTTTTTGATTTGGTTTATTTATATAAGTAAGTTTAAATTCTTGAGAAAGTAAAGAAATAAAATAAATTGGATATTTCAATTGAAATAACACGGTTAGTGGTCAAGGTCCTCCACATGCCTGTTAGTATTAGTAGGCAAGGGGTAGGGGTCCATATGGACCCAACACCGAAAAAGCACTTTTGTTTTTTACGTTGAACCTCTGGTTGCAGGTAAAGTACTTCAAGAGAACTAAAACAAAGAAAAAATTGAAAATCGGACAAACCATTTCAAAATGGCAACCAAAAGAAATTTTGCTGTGTCGCGTCAAAATGTTCCCGCCAAAATTTTGAAAATTCACTTCCCAATGGAATTTTTCAATAAAATTTGGCTCGTATTTGCAGTATGTAAGTACAAATACATTCCTGAAATAAAATAAAATTGTACGGTTACCAATTTATTGGCAAAAAAAAATTGAAGAGCGCCCTCGAAAATGCATATTTATGCTAATAAGCATGGGAGACAAATTACTTCATATTTTTGCACATTAAGTTTGGTCCATATGGACCCCTCCCCCTTGACCACTTAAGTGATAATATAGCATAATAGGCAGAATTAAAAATGCATTTTTTAGATTTTTTTTGAGAAAATCTATCCTAAATATTTGAAATTCATGTATTTGTTTGTACAAAATGTAACATCTGATTTTAGGTGACTTAATATAAAATCAAACAAAAAATGTTGATTTAAGGGAGGTCGGAGCCTCACGATCCCTGAAAATTGTTTTTTTTCTTACTTTGAAATTTATTAAGTAAACTACATAAATGTATACATTTTTAGAAAGGGAATTTTACAAGGAATCCATTTATTGCATCAAATTCAAATCTTAAGAACTCGCTTTTTAGAAACTCGCCAAAAACGAGTTATTTTGCCAACATTATTTGAACAAGCCTAGAAAAAGTATTATTTGGCAAAAATCTTCCAAAATAGGTAAAAATCATCTAAATCGAAAGTTCTAGGGAATGTTTTCTCAAATTTTTGATTTACTTCTTCGTTTTCACAAAAATGGCCAAAAAATGCCAAAAAATCATGATTTTTTGAAAAAAATGAATTTGTTGTCTTTTCGGCCCAACATTTTTAAAACTAGGGCATTAAACAAAAAATTGAGAGAACATTCCCTAGAACCATCGATTTAGATGACTTATACCTATTTTTGAACATTTTGGCAGAATAGTATTTTTCTTAGGCTTGTTCAAAAATGTTTGGCAAAATAACTCGTTTTTGGTGAGTTACTAAAAAGCGAGTTCTTAAAACAAGAATCTGATGCTATAAATAGATTCCTTGTGAAATTCCCTTTCTAAAAATGCATACTTTTATATACTTTACTTGATTAGTTTTCAAGTTATAATCAAAATAAATTTTCAGAAATCGTGAGGCTCCGACCTCCCTTAAAAGATGCACTTTACTTAAATGAATTTGAAACTTTTAACAAATTCTTTCTTTATACATGTAAGGTTTGATTGGTCAAAAACCATTTATAAAAGTAGGGTTACATCGTTTTTAAATTAAGCTCAAAATTGATATTATCTGATATAATAAAGATTGTTCTTTCGACTTGAACCATTTGAAGTAATTTCATATCTGCTACTAGATACTTGACACTGTTGATGATTCAATTTGAGCCATTTGGGAACAAGTGTTACCTGTTCACATGGTGAATTAAATTCAAGTTTAGTTTATATAGTCCTATATGTTTGGAAATCTGCAGCAGAGCTATAATAGATAGCTTCATCTTAAGGGAGATCTGAGCAAATTTTGGAAAATTAGTTTTGATCATAACTTGAAAACTAATAAAGTAAACTATACATATTTACTAAAGTATACATACTTGGAAAGGAAACTGCACAAGGAATATATTTATAGCATCAGATATTTTATTACAGAACTCACTATTTAGAAACTCATCTAAAATGTACTCTTAGTTTGTAATTCATACCAAAAACAATTTTTGGGAATTTTGAGGCTCCGACATCCATTAACTCTCATTCCACAAATTACTTTTTTATCCCATTCCACATTCCACAACCATCTAATTACCATAACTTTCATGCTTTCAGTAAGTATAGAAGACTGTCACCTTGGACTGCATCTGTAATAATTTGTTTTAGAAGTTCCAAAAGTTAACCCCCCTTCACACACCCCACCCCCATGCACACACACCCAAAAACAGAACAGGGAGATGTTGATTGCTAGACATTTGTTGGGCACTGTGGCCCAAATGAACTCCCTTCCAGTCCTAAGGCAAGCACTATGAAATTAACTGATAAGTCTAAATCTCAACCTTTAACAGCCCACTGAGAATATATATTCATTTTCCTTTATAAAAAAATGATTTGGAGCAAGGGATACTCATTTCACATTTCTTTTCTTTCTTTTAGAACAAACTAATCAGTTAAAGCTAAAACAATATCCAAAGAAAATCCTTTGTCAGCTTTCTATTTATTTGAAAATACATTTCAGATTAGTTATCTCTATGTGAACATACCCACAGTCTTCACTATTATTCCCAAACTCAATTAAACAAGAGTGATCTTATAGCGAATGTTTTGCTGAAATTTACCGAGCCAAGTTAAGTTTTTGCGAGTTCTTTAGGGAGATGTCGATGTTGACTGAAAACTTGACAAGGCACCCGGGTAGATTGAATGACAAACACAGACTGGGATGGTGAGGACTGGAGGAGTTGATAGTGAAAAGCTGCTATTTATAATATAGTCCGCAAATTGTATATTGAAATATTTGGTATGAATATGCATGTTGTAAAGGTAGGACAACCAATTAAAAGTCTTTGATGTATTCATGGTAACCAAGATAGAACATAGAACCAGTTGTAAGTGATCGTTAGAGTTCAATGGGATTTGGGTGAGCCAAAATGTCATTTTTAAAGAATTCTTTCACTCCAAATTAGAACAAATATCTTGAATAGAAATTCATATAACAAAAATTAAAGTGTGCCAACAATATGAAATTTCCAAAAAAATAAAAAAATTTCCCAGGAATTAACGTTGTCCCTGAACTTAAATAAATCACGAGTGACAGTAAATGTCTTGTGGTTTTAATATAAATTATTCAGATTCTTTATTTCTGTAGAAAGTGTTGAACGTTTTATGGAAATGCATGTGTGATGCATTGGAAGGCAAATGGACTAAGTAATAAATGGACTTGTTACTCCAAATTATGGGTTGGTAACTTTTTCACAAAAAGTCCTGACATGTGGGCCAAAATAAAATCCTTAAGTAGGATTCCGAGTTTCAAGAATTAATTGAAAATAAATGAACCCTTACAGATGGGTTTCAATTTCAAATTATAAAAAAAATTGGTCAGTTTTATAGGCTAAAATATCTTTTACAAATGGGTATGTGCATAATTTGTAAGTACCTCCCCTTCTCTGTGGATGCAGATACTTGTATATAAGGGATGCTCAAATGCCCCTGGTCTGGTGTGACCTTGAATATGAATTTAAGAGCTCCACAAAAAAATGATATATTTCAAATTGTACGAGAGGGTATCAAAAGGTTTTAAGCTCTACCCAGAAGGGAAAGAGCTATATCAATGAATTTATGTCAGAATAGTCATTCATTTGTTTGTACATTATGGAGGGGAAAAATGGTTTCATAAGCACTTCTATTGGTGGCGATATATGTTAACAACCTTTCTGCTTAAAACATAACCTCCATGGAGAAAATTGAGACAGGCGGCTTGATTATGCACCTGCATTTAGAGGGTTAAGGCACCCAAAACTCTATATGCCCAAAGTTTACTTGTTTGATTCCATAGTAAAGGGTAGGGTATCCTCCTTCCATTGATACCAACATCGGTCAATGAATGACCTCACAATGATGTAATATAACATGGCCTACCGAGTAATGTTGATTTTCACCAGAATACAAAAAGCAATTTTTTTTCCAATGGAGAGGATCTCAACAATAACGGTGGGTGAAAAGTCAGTTTAAAGTGGGAGGAATGTGTTACTTTGCAACATGACTATGCAAAGATGCCTTAAGATATCATAATAAAATTATGTTCCTGACTCTAATTCTGGGTGAAGTTCAAAACTTTTTGATGTCCCCTCGTATATGAACTTTTTATAAGGCAGCCAAGTCAAAATTGATCTAAAATGCAGTGGTAAATCTGAAGCTAGATTTGGTAATTGAATGTGGAGCAAGCAAGTCTCATTGTTTGCTTTGTAAAATCAGATTGCTCAATTGCTCTGGGGGTATGTTGACTTACAAATATTTGTCAAGTGTCAGTAAATTTCTCGCTTGACTTTGATGGATTTTTATTGGCAGAAATCTGCCACCTTGCTTGTTTTGACATTCTACAACGCTTTGTTTTAACAATTTCTTTCTGTTATTTTGACACTTTATAAGTGAAATGTGTTTAATATTTACATAGTTGGTGATGTAAAGGTGAATTTACTGTGATGCTGTTGCAAAACAATTGTTTTCCCTTTTTTGAATATTACTTTATTTTACTTGTAACAAGTTTTGCTATGATTTTTAAATGAGTAAAATATATGTATATTTAATTGAAACGTAGTGTTCTAAAGGTGAGTTTTGCTCTTGCAAGCAAAACTATTTGGTGTTTTTATTTAAACTACAACTAAGAGATTTATTTCAATTGTTTCAGACTATTGGTTTTGTTATGCATCTTTATATAAAACAGTAATACAGATCAAAGGTATATATGAAATCTTGAAAGTGTAAATTACCTAATCAGTGGGTAACCTCAATTAACAAAATAATTTGAACATTATACAGCTACTCAATTAAATGAATCTGTTGAATATCAATACAAAGATTTGACTTTACAAAGTCATTTTATCGGTAGAGGAAAAGTGGTTACAAATATCATGAATGTACCTGTATTGGTGAAGTCTTTAAAGGTCTATATTTTAGCAGATGTTCTAAATGCTTTGTATTAAGGCCCTGCTGGGAAAACCAAAAAACCCCAAATTTCCCGGACCGGACCGAAACCGGGTCGGGAATATTTTTGAGCTATTTTCGGGTTCTGTACGGTCCGGGAAAATTATTACCGGGGTCGGGAAAAGTTTACATCCAGTCCGGGAAACGCAAAAGTCGTTCGGGGTAAAAATAGAATGGGGCAACAATTAATCGCTGTGTCTATAATGTCATTATCCTTGTTAAACACCATTCTAATGACTTGAAATTCGGGGTAACTCGGGGTCGGGAAAAAATATCCATCTTGACTAGGAAATCATGAAAAACTGCCGGTCCGGTCTAGAAAAAATCCTTTCGGCTAAATTTTTATCGGGTCAGGCGAGTCGGGAAAAAATTGTTGGGGAACGACCCCGTCGGGGTGAGAAAAATCTGCCCCGCAGGGCGTTACTTTGTATTTGTGGAAGAGATTTTGCTTTTGAACATAACTTGTCTGATGTGTGTTTTTTGTTTATTTTTTTTAAATATATATGATTGTTTATCTTTAAGAAATAACAACTAAATTGCATTCTCATTAGTTAAAAATTGTCAAAATTTGTCTTAAGGTTATACACACCGGGTCAAAATTGTTAACCAGGCTATGATATGCAAATAGATTTGCCACGATATGCAAAAAGGTTTGACATAAACAAGTTACTATTTTGAATCTGCATCGAAAATGCTCAAAAGGTTCAAAATTATTACCAATATCTTTTTCATTCTATTTTCCTGTGTCAAAGTCGCGTGAAGAAAACCTTTTCACTTTTACGCGTCTTGTGCGCCGAGGTTAAAGTTCAAACGCAACTCACGCGATACTCGTGAGCTCGCGTGATTTGACAGTTCTGTTGTTGCGTGACTTGGTGATCGATTTGATTGGTTTGTTGTTCACACACAATGCAATTTGATCCCGCCCAGAATGAAAAGGTTTGTTTCAGATGACTATAATTTGTCTATTTCAACTAAAATGCATTTTTAAAATATTTTTCAACGTAGGGTATGGTGATCATTGGTCAGATTTGATTGGTGCCTCGCACACACGAGACTACACAATATGGGAGTATGGTGGCTACTCAACACTAGGAGTCAAAAGGGTGGCAGAACTTGGATCACCTATACAGCTGGAGAGAGAAATCAGAGCACAGGTAGGCTTAAGGCCGAACCATAGTCGGCCTCCAAACAAAATTTTTCCTACCAAATATTTGGCTGTGTCGTCACCAAATATTTGCCATCGAATTTAAAGTATGAACGGGTAACAAACATTTGGCCCAATGTGTATGGCAATTCAATAACATGTGCAATCTAGCACAAAATTTTATTTGGTCTCAACTCGGTGTTGAAGTTATTTTGTTTGGAGTCACTCGTCACGACCAAATGTTTGGTAGCGAAAAGTTTGTTTGGAGGCCGACTATGTTTTGGCCCTTACTGTCTTTAGTAGAGTATACAAATATATCCTGACTTGAAGATCTCTGGTAAAAAACTATGATCCTGAAGTGACTGAAATTGCTATTTTACTTAGGGGCACAGCCCCGAAGCAAAGTAGCAAAATTTTAGTCACTGAAGGATCATAGTTTTAATCCAGAGATCTGAAAGAGTCAGTATGTATTTGTTTTATATTCTGCATTAATATATTTTTGTTTTTACGTAATTTTTATGTGCCAAAAAGTCTTAATTTAGTAAAAGATCATGTTTAAAAAATGCACTCAATTAATGCTTACAAGGAATGCGTGCGTAGGTAAGTGCGTGTAGTTGCTCATGTGTGAAAGTTTGATGCAGGCTTAATTTTGTGTGTAAAAGTTGCTTTGCGTATAAGGTAAATATTGTCAGCGCTAAATAGTGTTTCCAAAAGTGCTAAATAGTACTTCCAAAAGTACTATTTAGCTCTATATAGTACTTTTGAAAGTACTATTTAACGCTTCCCTCGATCTGGTTATAGCTATTTGAAATCATGTGATCGTCTTTTGGCCAATCAACTCTGTTAAATTTATTAATGCGGTATATAATACTTTACAGTATTTGGCTGCTAAAACAGCAGAAAAGATATCAAAGTGGCAGAACACCAATAGATCACCAATACAACTGAGAGAGAAATTAAAGCACAGGTAGACTTGCTGTCTTTAGTAGATAGCACTTAAACGGTTGGCAGGATTTGGCTGCTAACACAGCAGAAAAGATATCAGAGTGACAGAACTTGGATCACTAATACAGAAATTAGAGCACAGGTAGACTTGCTGTCTTTAGTAGATAGCACTTAAACGGTTGGCAGGATTTGGCTGCTAACACAGCAGAAAAGATATCAGAGTGACAGAACTTGGTTCACCAATACAACTGAGGGAGAAATTAAAGCACAGGTAGACTTGCTGTCTTTAGTAGATAGCACTTAAACTGTTGGCAGGATTTGGCTGTCAACACAGCAGAAAAGATATCAGAGTGGCAGAACTTGGATCACTAATACAACTGAGGGAGAAATTAGAGCACAGGTAGACTTGCTGTCTTTAGTAGATAGCACTTAAACGGTTGGCAGGATTTGGCTGTCAACACAGCAGAAAAGATATCAGAGTGGCAGAACTTGGTTCATCAATACAGAAATTAGAGCACAGGTAGACTTGCTGTCTTTAGTAGATAGCACTTAAACTGTTGGCAGGCTTTGGCTGCTAAAACAGCAGAAAAGATATCAGAGTGGCGGAACTTGGATCACTAATACAACTGAGAGAGAAATTAGAGCATAGGTAGACTAGCTGTCTTTAATAGATAGCACTTAAACGGTTGGCAGGATTTGGCTGCCAACACAGCAGGAAAGATATCAGAGTGGCAGAACTTGGATTGAGAGAGAAATTAGAGACCAGTGGTCGATTTCACTAAACAATTGCGATGCATCGTAGCTGCGATGTGTACAGTGCGCAACTAGACTAGATTTCACGAAGACATAAAAACCCTTCGCAAGCGTGCGATGCGTCGCAAGGTATACGAATATTGCACGGGGAAAATTCCAACACATCGCAACTTTGCGATGAGCCAAAAGGTGATCGCAAATTTGCGATGAGTGAACGATGCGTTCGGTCTTACGATGCTTTAACGATGTGTTTTAATGTTAGTGAAATCGGCCACAGGTAGCCTTGCCGTCTTTAGTAGATAGCACTTAAACGGTTGGCAGGATTTGGCTGCTAAAACAGCAGAAAAGAGAGTGGCAGAACTTGATCACCAATACAACTGAGGGAGAAATTAGAGCACAGGTAGACTTGCTGTCTTTTGTAGATAGCACTTAAACGGTTGGCAGAATTTAGCTGCCAACACAGCAGGAAAGATATCAGAGTGGCAGAACTTTGATTGAGAGTGAAATTAGAGACCAGGTAGACTTGCTGTCTTTAGTAGATAGCACTTAAACAGTTGGCAGAATTTGGCTGCTAAAACAGCAGAAAAGATATCAAAGTGGCAGAACTTGGATCACCAATACAACTGAGAGAGACATTAGAACACAGGTAGGATTGCTGTCTTTAGTAGATAGCACTTAAACGGTTGGCAGGATTTGGCTGCTAACACAGCAGAAAAGATATCAGAGTGGCAGAACTTGGATTGAGAGAGAAATTAGAGACCAGGTAGACTTGCTGTCTTTAGTAGCCAGCACATAAAAGGTTGGCAGGATTTGGCTGTCAACACAGCAGAAAAGATATCAAAGTGGCAGAACTTGGATCACCAATACAACTGAGGGAGAAATTAGAGCTCAGGTAGACTTGCTTTCTTTAGTAGATAGCACGTCAAAACTCAATCGGCGGTTGTATGCCAGTTCTGGGTGGTTGACTATTGTTTATTCCGGTTGAACCGGCCAGAACTTCCCAGAAGCGGCAGGCAACCACGGGTCGAGGTTTGAAGCAGCCCCTAACTCCAAAGGATATCAGGATTTGGCTATCAATAAAATTGGAAAGGGTAATTGGGATGGCAGAAATCAGATCATGGGTACAGTCGGAGAGAGCAATCAGCACACATAAGTTGACTGTTTTTAATAAACAGAGGAGTCAAATAGGTGAAAAGGTTTGGCTGCCATTACAGCTGGAAAAGGTGTCCGAAATTGGATCACAAACACAACTGTGCAAAGGGTCATAAAGGTGGTACAACTTGGATTCCCCATATAGCTGGGAAGAGCAATCAGAACACATGTAAGCTTACTGTTCTCAGTAGATAATACTCAAAAAAGTTGGTAGGATTTCATTGGCGTAGCCAGGGGGTGCGGAAGGGGCGCGCGCACCCCGGGGGTCTACAAAAAAAAAAGATGAGATAAAGAAAAAAGAAATAAAAACAATGGGAAAGCGGCAAAAAAAGGGTGTTTTAACTACTGCTAGTAATACATTTGGTGACCCGTTTTATATAGGCAGGTGTCCCAAGCGGCCCTTGGACCCATCGCCGTTTTGGACTAGAATTTATTGCGCATACCGGGGTACGCAATCTGACTACGCATATGGATTTGTTGCCAATACAAAAGAGTCAGATTGGTTGCACTTGGATCACCAATACAGCTGGAGAGAGAGAGAGAAATTTGGTAGTATATGGTTGCCAATACGTTTGGAAAAGATCAGGTTGCCAATACATTTAGAAAGGGAGATTAGAGCAGTGGTAGCTCACCATCTTTAGTAGATAGGAGTTGAAAAGTTTTAAGGATTGGCTGCTATATACAGTTGGAAAGGATTACAAGTGTGAAACTGAAACAAAGATCAGAATTTTGCAGTATTTATAACGTTGTGGGAATTAATAGTACAATGTATAATGTATAAGCCTAATAAATCAAAATTTGTGTAAATGTTGGTGCAATATAGGGGACAGATATTCTCTGGCATTGCAGAGAACATGGTAGAAAAGTTTTACCTTATCATGGACAATTTTTGATGTCTTTAAACTTGTATGTTACTTCCATTGATAAATAAAGTTCTTTTTGATCAATACAGGGTAGTAACATCAAAACAGTGATCACAGCTCCAGCTCTATGGCCTGCAGTAGGAAACATGACGGCTTTGTTCAGAACCAATAGGACACACAACCTAGTCTCTGCGCTGACTATGCTGGGACCCAGTCCAGACTGGTGTGTAGGGGTTAGTAAGTTCAACCTGTGCACTGAGGATTGCAGCTGGGAAGAGTATAAGGTGGTGGACCTGCTGCCCTGGGATGCGGGCACTGATAGCGGAGTAACATACAGGGTAGGTGGACTTGTTCCTGGGGGGAGGCGCTCCAGAAATAAAATGGTACGTGCTCATCAGAGCTCCTCAAAATTGGACCCTAAATGGCGTAATTGTTGATAGCAAATTGCACCCCTAAATGACGTAATGTCAGCTAGTGAAGATTATAAAAATCGCACCCCAAATGGGGTAATGGTGTAAGTTTGTAATGACCATTTGCTAACAATGACCATGTACAGCACAATATTCAGCTGAGCAACTGTAAGTGAAAAGTAATCTTTGACAGAAAAGGTAGCCTGAATGGAACCCTAATTAGCATAAATTATGATGAAAAGTACCCTTTTTTTAAAAAACGTAGACGCCACCTGTGGTACAAAATCAGACGCTTTTACACCATTTTTTATGATGAGCACGAGTACCAGTAGCCATCTTGAACGGTCTCCCCGGGGACTTGTTTTGAGGAAGTTATTTAATGGAGACCTTTATGTTTAAAATGTGACACTATCAAGGGAAATAAAACCTATGTCAGCTATTTTCAGATTTGATTATTTATTGCAACCCATATGTCTGAAAAAATGCTAAATTTTGACCAAAATCTCTTTATTGGCTTACTGGCAGCGTTCGAAATTCTGGTTGTCCGGTTGCCCGGGACAACCAAATCTAGCGCCGGACAACCTAAATTAATGCTGCGGTTGTCCGGCGGACAACCATAATTTTTCAAAGTCAAAACATACTTCTTAGCAAGTTTATTTCAAACCTGGAACCTCCTATAAATTCTACAATTTTTGAGCATTTTTCTTCAATTCCCTGATCGCACTGTGCGTAGTCTAAGTTATTATATCGTCCACAATTTGTGAAATAAGTGTGAAAATTTTGTTTTGAATTACGGACAACCAAATTTCTGACGGACAACCAAAAATTACAATCTGGTTGTCCGTGGGACAACCATGTTTTTTTCCTTAATTCGAACGCTGGGCTGCTTACTGGTTCCAGATATTACCTAGCGAGCAAAACCTCATATTTTTTAAAAACTAACATGTCGAGATCTAAAAGGTTGGCCTATATCAGGGGATTCTATGGGTGATTTGCAATAACTCTAGGGTGGACAACTAAATTGATCTACTGCACAAGGCTGTGTGAGGGCGCTTTTTTCAAAATGAACGCCAAAATAGCATATTTTCAACATTAATAGCTTGAAGTAACTTCAAGTTGTGACTCACTCAATATCAATTTGTATCATTTGGAAATAACTTCTACAGCTATAACAAACATATTTGATAAAAAATTGGGTCATATGAATATTTTAAATTCAAAATGGCCGCCAAATATCATATATTCATGAAATCAACGGAAATAAGTCTTTTTCAATGCCTGATATTGTAAATATTAAACATTTATCGTTACCACAAGATCATTTGTTGTAAAATCATATCATTAACATAATTAAAATTCAAAATGGCACCAATACTGAGATCCTAAATGGCCGCCAAAATATGTTTTAGTTCGCAAAAATGTGTGAAAATGACTGAAAAGCAGCATCAAGCACACTATAAGTTCAATTTAATTAATGGAAAGTGGTTTTGTGAGTTACCGTTTGGTTACAACAGATATATTTGTGCCCAAATTAGGCTGTTAACAAGCTGAAAATTCCAAATGGCTGCCTGATCTGAGATCCAAAATGGCTGCCAAATTATGTTTTAATGCGCTACAAAAATGTGTGAAAACGACTTAAAAACCAGCATCAAGCATAATGTAACTTTAAAATAATTGATGGAAAGTGGGTTTTTTTTTGTCAATTTCAGTTCAAATATGCTATTTTGGTGGCCATTTTGACAGAACTTACAACAGTTTCCAGGATACTGTGCCCATTTTCTTTCTTTTTTGCTCATCCCAGAAGAAACAAACCACTTGCAACCATATTTTGGTTAGGTTCTTTAGCAAGATAATTCAAATATTGAATTTTTCATTGACAAAACATATTCTATTGGGAAGTTGTGGTATTTGTAAATATCAAAATCAACTTATAAAATTCTGGATATTTGATCTAAAGTTGCATATTATAATAGTCTAAGGGAAAAATGGCAACTAAATCATATAATTTATCCTGTAACCACCATTGTCATTATTATTGTCATCATCATTTACATGGCCATCAAAAGAGTGTTTATGCTTCCAAAACAAACTTTATTCAATATGTAATCTAATGAGAAAGCAATTTTACAGGTGACTTGGAATTTAAAGTTCACAGCATTTTTATACCGAACATTCATACCTTATTTTCATTTAGATATAGAGCTGAGATGACTTTCCACTTGAAAAAGCAATATTCCATTTTGCCTTGCATTTTCAAATGCCATGATTCACCGGTACTTGGCGATTGTGTAATTTCACTGTTTATTTGCTAGCTCGTGTGAAGTTCAGTGAACCTTTCAAATGTTCTTAGATGGCTACGAATGATAAAAATGTAGAATGTAGTTATATAATTCAGTCCCAATTTCTCATTGCATTTGTGGCCATTTAAGATTTGCTCATAGTTTCCTGTTGGAGATTTTTGAAAAGAAATGAGTCATTATTTGAAAACCTTTCAGTATTAAATGTAAAGTACAAAACGGAAGTGTCACCACTTAATCATAGGTGTACAAATTATACTAAAAGCCCTGTGCTCAAGCCCGTAGCCAGGGGGGGGGGAGGTGCGGTGGGGATGTCGCACCCCCATAAAAAGAACCCTAAATTTCCACCAAAAGACACCTTGAGGACCAAAACACGTAAATGTAGGTTGTACTCAGGGGGCATTTGTAATCTACTTCAATAGTTGTGCCAAAAGTGATTTTTCACTTTTATCAGTTACTTTGTACCATAAGCTGTCCATTACAACTTGTTGCCAAAATTGTAGAGTCGTTTTTCGCCAAATGAGGGCGCTTTTCAAAATGGCCTCCAAAATTGACTAAAAT
>JXSR01S039668.1:59417-87536 GCA_000969725.1 Ophiothrix spiculata | reverse complement strand
ATGTTTGTTGATATATATCTATATAGTTATTAGATATAGCAAATTTATGTGATGCTGAAACTTAGGTACTTCTGCAAGATGTGACAAGTTCTCCAGGTCTCCAAAGTGCATTGATCTTTTGAAAGAATCAGACACCTGTTGAAGACTAGAATTGGTCACAATATCACAAGTTACAAAAGGAAATTCCTCCTATCATGATCAGATTGATCTTTGTATCTTTGGAAAATTTAGCACCATCTGTATAGAAACTTAATTTAACATTATTTAAAATCTTATTGTGGAAGCAAAGTTATTATACAATTTTTTAGAAAAGTGATTAAGCAGCTGCTCAAATATGGTTTGAAAGATCAAAAAGTTGCCTTATACAAGTCAAGTAGAAAATCACATTAATATTGGCAATCAAAATCATCTTCTTAGATTAACAAAGATACGACTTTTTACAAGCATTCAAATCAGTTCCAATTTGGAAAATTTAGATTGGAATAACAGTTAACAGGCATGCCTCTGGTTACATGATTTGAAATGTAGAAAATAGCAAGTTGGAAAAGCTAGTGTTAAAAAACAGTCTGACTTGGCAAACTGAGCTTAATTATTAATATCCTATATAATCAAATTCTTGAGAAGAATTCAAATAGATTGAATTGAGCAATAAAGTTCATATTTTATGACATTTGATCAGAAATATTTGAGTTCAGAAAAGAGGCAAGTTAAAGAGGCAGCTTGGCCTTTGGGCTATCCATAACACCCAAGAATTAATTCTGTTTACTTTCGCAAGCGATGAGATCTTTTGAAGGAAATTGCAGGAATAAATCTGTTACATTTTGTTGCCTACGGTTGTCTATATAAAATGTCGAGTGGTTTGTTTACGCAGTGGGTAATAAGTGAGGAACTTTGTGTCTGTATGTGTTAAAGCAAGATGTATGTTCTTGTGAATTTAATCTAGATATTTTCAGGAAAAGCCCTAGGCAAATGTGATTTTGTCATATTTGATCAATTTTGTTTCAAAATGTTTGCATTTGAATCTTTGAGAGAAAGTTTGACTAAAAATCAAATTCTAAAAATCTCAACATCTCATTTTGCATCATTTAACTATTTGGATTTTCAAAACATGCTCTGAACTTTTAACTTGGAATTGGACCCTGATAATTCTTTTTTTCTGATGGTTTACTTTTGAGATCCGTTGCCAATTTCACTTACAGATAAATCAACATCAATGGTTCAGATATATGCACAAGTCGACACAGTTTTATTTTTACAGTAATCTTAAATATGTTAATAATTTCCCTTATTCATGTATTCATGCTTTGTTTGTATGTCTATGTACTATTTCCATGATCTTGAGACATCAAATTGAATATGTTCCAACCAGATATCCCAGATTTTATTTTGTCGGCCGGTGCAGATATCTACAAGCTATTGTCAATTAGATTTTGGGTCTCACCATTACTATTGCAGATACAAAAAATCTTACATGGAGTAAAGTTGAATCCTTTGCAACATAACAAAGGGGTAGGTGGTTTTGTTGACGTGAAATAATGTTGTTATATTACGTTTTCAAACTAGCCTATTTTTAATTATTTTTAATTAAATTTGTTAATTGTCTTTATTTTAATCAGTGCCTGGTGTTCCTGATGGTACTTTTGTAGTTGATCCTACCATGCCTCCTAAGCAAAGCAGACCAGGTAAGTTGGCACAATGGGGAATCCTTTAGGGTTCAGGTAAACCAAATACTTTCATCTCCAGCTTTCATTAACCATTTTGGACTCTTAACCATTTTTGACTCTTTACTCAAAAATTTATTGTCTAAACCATAGTATTTTAAAATCATGAAGACAATCAGTTTGAGATTTTTGGACAGAAAAAACATCCCATTGATAAATGTACTGTGATTCTATGGATGAGTTATATAATATTAACTATCCATAGATTTAGCAGAGAATTTCAAGTGCACTTCTCCTAACGCCTTGGTGGCCTCCTCTGACCATCCATCAAGGCCTCTATGGCATACAAAATCTAACATTCCAAGGGTTTAAGATCCTGATATTGCCAAAACAGACTTTCTATCACACCTTATTACCTAAAGTACACAAAAGACAAGACAAAATAAAGCAAAAAAAGGACCTCTCATTTTAATGAAAGTCTTATCAACGTTGTCTCGATAAATAAAGTTTCTTTCTTTAAAAAGTCGGCATTATAAAGTATCGAACTAATGGTACTGTATGTGTAGGAAATGAAGTTCATTATCTGAATGTGGTTGCATGATTAGCCTCGACAGGTGGCCGCGATCCAGTCAAGCTTATTGGAGGATTAAAGTTGGGGGAGTTGGGTACAGTAGTAAATATTTAGATGCTCTATTAAGACAAATAGGAGCAGGTGTCATCGTTAACATTTAAATGACCCCTTTTCTCCACCCGTTGGTGACAAAATGTTTTCCTTAATGAATTGTGCAATGAAAGTTTGGTCATTGATAAGCACACAAAAAGGATCAAAGTACAGAAAAAATGAAAATCAGATGATTCATTTCAAAAATAGCCAATCTTTTTAATGTTCCAGGTTTGATTTTTGGAAAGCTACTTGTTGATCTTGAATTTCAGTAATACAGTATTTTTATACAAAGTCTATGATCAGTCTGAATTATGCTTCATTTAGTAATCTGTAAGACTAGCGAAACTACCAACATTGTTCACAGGTATCAGGAATGATCAAAGCCAGCAAAGTTTAGTGAATAGTAAAAATATTAAATGTTACCAGCTAACCACTAGTTTTAACAGTATATTTGTATAAGGCCAAAGAAAAAAAATAGTATCCAAAAATGCATGAAAAAAAATTAGGGGATATTTCCGCATCCACGTAGCCCTTTTTTACTAAAAAAAATGCATAGCGCTTGAGTTCTTTTTTTTTTGGCCTAATGATAACAGTTTTTGATTAGTTTAAAAATATTTGATTAAGAGACTTATTTGTGCAAATTTGTTGTGTTAGAATGGAATCGCAAATAAGAATGAGATACTTGGTGATACAGATGAGTATTGAATTTGTCTCATCAAACAGATATTGTCATCAAGTATAAGACCCTATCTTACCCGTGATGGGGAACTCAACTCAATTACAAATTCCTGCAGTATTTAACTGAAGTATCACTGTAAAGGATACAAAACATCACTGGGCAGTTATCATAACAGATATTTTGTAAATATTGATTAATTGATACATTTGAATCTTTGGCCAGGATCAAACGAACGATAACATTTATTTATTACAATAAATTTAATGTCATAATCAATTACGACATGCGGTCACACGTATTACAACCTCGCATTTACTACAATAAATACAATGTCGTAATTAATTACGAGATGGGATTAGCACATCATTTTCAGCATGCAGACTATAGTAATGCAATGTCGTAATTAATTACGAGGTGGGGTCACACAGGGTTTTCACCGCATTACTTTCAACTTTATTACAATAAATCCATCTAAACGACGGAAATTGTCATTGTTCATTTTTTTTAAATGCGACGACGACCATATTGTACTAAATACGGGTCAGACGAATTACGAGAGCAAGATTTATTGTAGTAAATGCGACCTTGTCATTCATCTGACCCCGGCCTATCTTTAGGGATGTAACCTTATATGCTTAGGACTTAAGTTTAATTCTTGGTGAGGTACTTTTTGATCTTGAATTTAAGTAAAATAATATATTAAATAACAATAAATAAAGCATTTGATCTGTCTGAATTATATAAAAATATCACAGGGTATAGAAAAAAATACACCTTTCTGGTGAATTTTCTGTGAGATTTATGAAAACGTGCACATGAAGCATGCATCACAAGCAGGGGCACAGGGGCAGTGCCCCCGGAGGAAGCTCCTAAATTTTAGGGTTTTTTGAAAGCAAGAAATCATCACCTCAAAATTTGGCTCATTTATTTGTATTTCATCATTCAATATTCCCAGAAAAAATCATCTGTCGTCAGAAATTGTTGTGATTTTCATTATTATTATTTGACTTTATATTATTATTATTTTAAGCTTACAATTTTTTTTTCTGGGACTTCAATTTTTTATCTTAGAATGCACGGCCGCATTACAGCGGATTTCAAAGCCCTGAAATATCGAAGGAATATTTGTTCATTCATCTCAAATGAGCCGTAAATGCCACAATCATTTTTTGCCGAACAATAGTCGGCCTCCAAATAAAATTTTTCCTTCCAAACATTTGGTTGTGATGTCACCAAATATTTGCCATCGAATTTAAACTATGAACGGGTAACAAACATTTGGTCCAATGTATATGGCAACATGTGCAATCTAGTGCAAAGTTTTATTTGGTCTCAACTCGGTGTTGAAGTTATTTTGTTTGGAGTCAATCGTCATGTTGACGTCACAACCAAATGTTCGTTAGGAAAAATTTTGTTTGGAGGCCGACTATGGTTTGGGCCTTAGTGAATATTCACACAGGGTTAGTACGGATCCTTGAAAGTCCTTGAAAGTACTTGAATTTTATTTTGCAATTTCAAGGCCTTGAAAGTCCTTGAAAAACTGGCTTTATCAAAAAAAGTCCTTGAATTTTTGAATGTCAGAAATGTTAAAAATTAATATGACAAAATGATTTACCATGCAATAATTTTGATCCAAAAATGAGCAAAAACAAATTTATTTTATTTGTTGACACATTCCGTCGTCCGCCGTTGACAAGGGGAACAGTCCTTGAAAGTCCTTGAATTCTTCTTGGAAAAGTCCTTGAAAGTCCTTGAATTTTGTAAGTGAAAAAGTGTACTAACCCTGTCACATGCAAAGGTTGTGATTCTGCAAATCAATGTCTATCAGATTCACAATCTCTATATTTGATCTGGAACACCTGCAAAATTTCATTTGAGAACATAATCTGAAGTATGAACAACTTTGTAGAACTTAATTTAATTATGTTGTAGACTGGTGAAATGCCGCTAGTTATTGATCAGAGACATTGGTCACGTGACGTAAGTCACGTGATTGTCTCTGACGCCGGCATTTCACCAGTCTACCATTTGAGTGAACAGGGAATAGTGCTACATTCCGAAAGCTCTCAAAGGTGAGCAATATTTTGCTTTGAGTATCAGTTTAAATTCTTCAACATGTCATCACCAAAGCAGCTAAGTTTGCATCAACGCCTTAATTTAATTATATTGGCGACATTTTAATTCAATGAATTTGTGCCATATCAAGAAACCAGTGTTACAGTATTCGTAACTTACATAAACATGATATAGTAAAAGTTTTAGATGGAAAATGTTTGATTTGTTATTTGTGAAAGTTTGTTGATACTGAATTGAATTGCAAATGACAATTAACCACTTGGCGATAGCAGATAAGTATTGAATTGGTCTCATCAAGCAGGTATAATCATTAAGTACCAAATCTTACAGGTTTTTACCCTGGTGGGGGACACAACTCAGTGTAAGATTGCTACAATATTAAGCTTAAAACACTGAAGATATAAGATTCTAAAATTAGACATTAATGTTAACAAATTTTTTAAACATTGGTTACGGTAATCATTTTTTTCATAATGATTGGACTTTAGAAATCAACCCGATATGCCTATGGATCAGGTTTGATTCTTTGCAAGGCACTCTTTGATCTTGAATTTTAGTGTGGTTACAGGTGGAAGACTGCCCCCTCTAATTACTCTAACTAAAAATCTTGCTAAATCAGTCGTCACTAAGCGGGAAACTCCAGTCTCAAACCGGGATGGGGGGATCAAGATCAAACTGGGCTGTTGCCTCCCCTGATAAGTGACCAGTGACCTTATTATGTGCTTGTATGGAAACCCAGTATTCTTAATAAAGTCTATGATATGTGTTAATATGTGTTATGAATTATATAGAAATCTAATACAGAAATATGTAATATGGTCCCATGAAATGTGATGCAAATTGCTAATTTCAAAATGTATTACATATCTCAATCTTTCATACTCAGTTTTCAAATGATATGTAATATGTCATACTCTCTTTCTTCATTTTATACTTGACAGTATGTATGTTAAAAATATCAACAAAAAACAAAACTTCAATCTGTATAAAACAAAACTATATTAGTGACATTTTAATTGAACAAATAATGACACATCATATCATATTGACAAAACTTTTTAATAGTTTACAAAATTTTTGGAATTTTGTATGATTGAAGTTTTTGACAGAAAATATTTGATTTGAAGAGTTATTTGCGTAAATTTATTGATATAGATTTGACTTGCAAATGAGAATTAACCACTTGATAATGCAGATAAGTGTTGAATGATAAGACAAATAACTAGCATCATTAGGTATGAAACCTAAAAAGTTTCTTCAGGTAGGGTATTGCCCAGATAAAAATTGTTACAATATTAAGATTACGTCATACCGGAGCAGTAAATATATACAAAAATTTGGTATATTCTTGGTGGGATAGGGTAGCTCAATTGACTAGCATTAAACTGAGATCACACTGTACAGATTTTGACAAAAAAATATCACTCTGTATGTGTAACTAAATTGGAGCAGTCATAATTTTAACCGAAACAGATTTTTAATAATTTTTTCTGGAAATTGCTGGATTTTTGTATCTTGCATGGAGGAAGAAATATTGAGCCATTCAAAATCACAAGTAATTTTGTAGAAAGTATTGGAATCTACATCTACTGCTTATACCCAACCCTGATTTGATTATGGCTTCCAAAGTTTAGTGGCTTTTCTTTTATTGTACAAATATCACGGCAATATCAAAAACAATCAATTGTTTGGTGTCTGTTCCTTCACAAGGAGCACCCCCACCCTTGGACGCATCACATTGCTTCTAAAAACCATTAGATGCAGTATTACTTAACTACTTCACATTTATCTGCCTTTACTCAATACTTTCTTGTGCAAATATCACGGCAGTGTAAAACACTTCATTGTTAGGAATCCCTCTATTTTCATGTGTTTAGAAGGATCTTGATATTCAATTGAAATTGTAAGAATCACAAAAACAAATGAGATGAGCTCAAAGAAAACACAGTGATAGTTTATTACAGATGCATTACATGACCCAATTGCATTTTCAATCCCCATGCTCCGTATCAATTTTTTTTTCATAATTTCTTTATGTCCAAATTATGCTTTAGTATCAAGATATTGTCAAAAAAGCTGTACTTTCCAGAAAATAAAGTTTACTACTATAATTATTATGAAATTTTCTGTATGTCATTTGTAGACACACTTTTGCTTTTAACATCAATCTGGCGCAAGCAATGTAAAGCCAACTTCAATAGGCTAGATAATTTAAAGTTTCATCCAGGATACAAAGGGTTTTATACAACTGAAACCGCTAGTAGTTTGACCCAAAAAAAGAGGATTTTTTTATTTCCTAAACACTTGATATGCTGTATATGTTGTTCTAAAAAAAATTGAAAACCCAACAATAATTGGAACTTGAAGCTGACCAAATTATATTATGATAAATCTGACCGACTGCATAAAATGGCAAACTTACCCATTTTGGTAGTATCATACCAAATTGTTCAATACTGATTTTAAAGTACCCTGTTGAATTCAGCAACCTTAGGTTTTTTAACTTGTGGAAACTACTTATCAAGAAAGTTTAAACTGAAGCATTTGTAATTTCCAGAATGGGAAAATTTCAATTTGAAATTTAACAGTCGTGTGTAGATTTTGATTTACATTAAGATTTTTTATTCAAAATTATCAATATAATATTAATTAAATCCAAATTAACTTATAATATACCATAGTTTCATGAATACCATGCCTAAAATTAACTATTTGAACCATAGTAGTGCATTATGGAATTGTGCAGATTTGAGATGGCTTAGATATATATAGGGCCTATATATCTTTGCCTAAATGAACATGGTTGCCATATTGGGCCTTTGGTTCGGACTGAAAATGTTTAATTCTTACCCCCTAAATTTTATTTAGATCGTCCAGTTGTTGACTGCATGATGACAGAGTTTGGTCCATTTGGCGAGTGTTCAAGAACTTGTGGTAAAGGCACTATGGTACGCCGACGCATGATCAAACTGAAACCCAAGAATGGTGGGACACCTTGTGGGAAGACAAAAGAGAAGAAGAAATGCCAGTTAGAAAGATGTCGTAAGTAAAAACTTCCCTGAACTGAGGTGTATTTGAAAGTTTTGAGATTGGTGCAGGTAAAAAAGCTTTATTATCATATTAAATAGAATTGCCCCCTGAAAACGTGGTAACATTTATTTGTCATCAGTGTTAAGTTAATATGTAATGATAACCTTTACCAAAAATTCAACCTTCTACAAAACCTGATATTTTGTGTATAAAATCAATGTTTCCTGTAGTTTTTTCTTCTTTTCCTTAACCCTTTTGATCCAATAAAAAACCAAAGCCTTTTCAAAGGAGCTCACGAGAGAACGCCCAGGTGTTCCAATTTGTATTGAAATTCAGTATGGGCTATATTGCAATTCAGGATTGAAAGGGTTAAGTTAAGGGAACTGTTTCACATAGTTTTCTTGTCAGCTGAACTCTTAACAGCTTCTACTTTTGTAAAGCATGCTGGATTTGCCAAAATATTCCATGATGAGACACGAGGGCAGTATTCTAGTCTAAGTAGTGATGCTCCCATGGCTATTATAGTTTGCATCATGACAATTTGGTCCATTTTTACGTGACATTTTAGGGAGTATAACCTTTTCCAGTGGAATGCTGTATCCTGCAAGCACACACTGGGATATTTCATATTAAAATCTATTTTTTTGCAAATTCACTAATTTCAGCTTAAACTGTGAATATTTTGAAATGCCCATGATGCGTACAAATTTGCTAATTTGCAGCTGAAAGTTGTTACTGAATCTTGAATTTCACACAAAACATGGGAAGTGTTAAATGCGAAGACATAAATGATCAGAAAAGTTTATTTTTTGTGACATTTGCATGAAAAAGCCAATATCTTTGTGTGTGGGGGGGGGAGCTCCATAGCTCCGTCACTGATAGGTTCTGGCTGATGCTGTATTGGAAAGAGACTAGCTCTATCATAAACCTAACAAAGTCTACCTATACGTGTACAAGCAATGCTCAAAAGTTAATTCTAACCCTAACCGGGTGGAGAAGCGGGTTAGCGTAGCGGTTATTTCCTCGCTTTGCACCACTGAGTCCCGGGTTTGATTCCCGGTCCTGGTGCTATATGTGCATTTGGTTTTCTGTATATGCATTTGGATTTCAGTCCATGCTCGCTTCCGCAGGTTCTTCTCCGGGTACTCCAGTCTTCCACCTGCTTTCAAAACTGGTTTAATTAAAGAAAGATCTTGGACCCCAATGGAAATAAGCTTCATTAGAGGCTTTCTTGGGTTATCCTTGGCGATTTTCTTTTCTTTCTTTCTTTCTAACCTCACTGAATCTCATAATATCCCAATTCTCAAAGTTAAGAAATTCACTAACGACCAAATATGTCATCGACCCGATGATCATGAAATTGTTGCCATGGCAGCAGCGCCTGCTCAGTGGCTTGGCATAGTGATAATTGGATTGGGATGTAAGAGGTCCTGGGTTCAAACCAATGTCAAAATCCACCATTTTTGACTTGCAGATTTATGAGGAGAAGAAGTGGTCAAAAGTGTTAGGATTATGTAATTGTCTCTGCTTCTGTCCCTTATCAGGATTGACTCAAAAAGGTACCCCAGGCAATCCAGGTGATATCATGATATCCACCTCTGAATACATGTGCCCCAGGAAATAAACAAGACCTGAGTTAGCTTAAACAAAAGTTTCTACCCAACTTTTCTCTTTGCAGCACGACAAAACCGTGACCGTGATTGTAGGATGACAGAGTGGAGCGACTGGTTCCCCTGCAGTACCTCCTGTGGAGAAGGCGACCAAAAACGGATGCGACAAGTCAAAAAACGACCCCGAGGCAATGGATTAGCCTGCCCACCTTCTATAGAGGAGAGAGTTTGTTTCAATGCACCATGTCCATGATAGATAATTATTATCAAAATAGTTTCCACAGGGCCAAAATCAAATAATATATTTTGCTAGTTTGTTGAAATCATTGTAAAATTTTGTTTGTACAACATATTAGCTTGATCGTTTGCTTTTTGCACAACTCATTTGGAACTTTAAACACTCTTATGCTGCATTCAACATGGCCAAAGTCAGTTAATATGTATTGCTTGAAGTCTTTATACCACAGTAGATGCACACTATTGAGGTGTGTATGTAAGGCTGCGATCACATAGAACTATTATACGGGCACGTTTTTCCTATCAATAGGACCTTTTTTCTGTGATACTATCCACGATACAAGAAGTCATTTCAAAAGCCCTCTGATCTCACTCCAGAAAAGAAATATTTTTTCCAGGGTGAGATCAGTACGCTGGCTAGCTCTAGTGATTATGGATTTTCATTGCGGATAGTATCAAGTGTATCATCATGATCATGAAAAATAAAGCTCCCAATAGATTGGACAAACGTGCCCATAGTTATATGTGATCGCAGCCTAACGCTCACTCTGTACATTTGTCAAGTGTATAAAGGTCTACTGTTCAACTCCAAGGACATTATGTTAAGATTTCTTTTATTTTTAAAACTAAAGGACCAGCAACTTATATCAACTAAAGATTGCAGTAAATAGGAAGCGTTAAGTAATATTGGCCCTGTGGAGACATATTCCTGTACATACAAGGAAGCTTAAAGTGAGTGCCTTAATTGTACTATGCTTTGGACTCTTAACAATCTTTTTATAAATATACATAGAAAGCAAGAAAAAAAAGAGGAATATATGTGACATGCTAAAAGGAATAGGCTATTTCTATAATACCTCATGCATATTCATGACTAGTGCTGTAATCTGATTGGCCCGATTCTCCATCTCCCTCTATGATAGTTTTGACCAATTTTCTAGAGATTCATTATCAAATTGGTGAAGCAGATAAGCCTAGCTATACAATATGTGTGAGGTGTTGTGAAACAAATAGAGTATGGTTTATGTTGATAAAGTAGTGCAAAATACTCTTCCCTTTGTGTTGGACGACAGGGCTGTCTGCCTCCTTCGCTGCACAACAGGAGGCAGCTTCTGTCACCCAATACTTCAGCTTACTTCGGATAAAGTGCCATCAGCTGTATTACACTTGGTGAAGACCAGTTCTGGTGTAGACGATACACCCAATGTGAAAGAGTATATTAAGGTCCTTTTCCATATTTTTGTTCTAGAAATGCTAATCATACCTTATCATTTATATTTGGCATTATTAAACCATTCTTGACAAGATTCATAATTATAGTGTGTGAGTAATTTAAACAGGCAGCTTCAAAACTCAACCGGCGATTGACCATCTGGAACCGCCATTCTGACCGATTACTCTGAACCGCATGTTCCAGGTGATCAGCCGCCAGTTGAGTTTTCAGGTAATCATCTATGGCTTAACTGAACTCTGTAATCATCTCCAACCTATTTCTTTTAAACATGTCACATATATAGGTTGTCCTCAGGTTATAGCTAATTCTTGTGTAAAAAAATATCAAAATTGATTATCATGTTCATGAAGACACAGAAAACAATCTAGAACAAGTTGAAAAGTTGGTGCTTGTTTTCTTCAATACTGTATGAAAGTTGATCTGATGAAAAAGTACAATGTGTTCCATAAAAAAACTTTACAGTCGTTGCGTATAAAGTTTTTTGCTTTACCAGATAGAAAATATGTAAAGGTATTATTTTATAGTCCATTATATTAACTTAAAGATACAAGGAATTTTACATGCAGATTTTAAGGTTTTTTGTGGGACACAAAGTGCATCGGTAACACATGACTTCAATCGATGTTATTTATTTGAATGTTCATTTTAAAGGATGACACAATTCAGTTCGCTGGAACTCACAATTCGGATACGTATCCGAATTCGGATACTCCGTATTACAATTCTGATACCCGTATCCGAATTTGGATTAAAAACAGCAGAAACGGGATATCAGCTGAAATGAATATTCAGCTTTGCCGCGCACCATACCGGTATGTATAAAAGTCAATAACATTATCATCATTTGTCATCTACATTCTATCAAAGTATTGGCCAAATTATTTTGCTTTTGTGATAAGAAGCCATCAGGACGTGTTTCGAAGCTGTTCCACTGGAATTGCACAGATGAAAATGACATTTCCACAGATGCATTTATCATAAATGCAAGAAAGATGTTCTACATGTGCTTGCCAGCTTGCGCTATTGAGTTGTTTCCTGCGCCACGACAGGAATAACAGAATTTAGATACCCCTCCATATCCTTATTCGGATACGGGTATCACAATTTGGATACCAAATGTGCGTGGGTATCCAAATTCGGATACGTATCCGAATTGTGAGTTCCGCCGAACTGAATTGGCAGGCATAAAAGATCAACACATCTCTGCTACAAATCCAGAGGTGGTGCACCTGATATATAGGCACCGCCAATGTATTATTTGTCGGTAGCCGAACGCCTCTGTCAGTAAATTTGTTGGGTCTACCATTTTTGTTGGCAGAAGATGATGTTGGTATTGATAAGAAAAAAATTATAAAAAATCAGTCATTTGATGTAGTTGTTTAATTGAAATTGAAAAGGAAGTAGATGTGGAAGATAAGAAAATGCTACCCCCCTGTTTTTTTCGTAAGTTTTGTTGGAAATCTACATTGAGAAAATTTGGTGTACCTTTTGGATTTCATACACCCATTGTCGGTTAAAACCAAAATGTGTGCACTACCAATATTGGGGCAATCTAAACAGGAGTACAAACCCAGATGAATGGGCATCTCCATATAAGCCGCTTTGCAAGTAGACTGGTTACACGGGCATCAGATCCGAATCTGCTGTATAGCACTCTGCATAAGTGGTCTACGGAGATGCGGATCTCGGAGATGCGCATGCATCTGGATGTGGCACTCCGCGTAGATTGCCCCGTTGACAGTCTGGTTACACTAAGAGAAGATATTGTGTGTATCCCATCATGCATTTCTTCCTATGGGATTGTTTGTATAGGAAATCATGTGAGTAGTTAGTGAAGAATTTCCCATAAATCAAAGTTAATGGTTGTTATCTTTCATTTTGGACATGTTTTATCACTAACTACTCACATGACTTTCTGTACAAAATTTCCCATAGGAAGCAATGCATGATGGGATACTCAAGATATCTTCTCTTGGTTGCACTACTGATGGCTTTTACTATCTTGAGGGAGGCAAATGCATAATAGTGACTCGCTGATTTGCATTAAATACTAATGGGTTTGCGATATTTAATGTATGGCTTGTTGAAAGCACTAATGTTCAGTTTACAAACTGATGGAATACATTTTTACCCTGAGTAGAGATAGCTTTGTGGTCTGAAATTTTGGCATCCAAAAAGTTATATTTTCTGATATTTAGATTGGTGTTTTTTTCCCATTTGGTAATCTGAATTTTAAAAAACCCTGAAATTTGTTCAGGCATTTATCCGAATTTTTGAAAATGAACTATTTTATTTCACTGAAGTTTACCAAAATCATGCAATTAAGTTTCAAAGGATAATCAAATTTAATCACTTGATTTGAATTTAAGTTTGTAATATGATTAAGTTATAATATTGTGATATATTATACGAATGACATATTAGACAAGAGAAATAATTGTGAAAAGGGTTTCTGCATTGTAGCAAGGAATAATGAAACAAGTTGCCCCTAGCTGTCAGGATTGTAATATTATGTCTTCCATGATGATGTATGTATAGCTTGTATAATTTGATATAAATACTTATAGCTGATGTAGAAATGCTATCTGCTGAAACTTGTACTTTAAGTACAAGTCTTCATGTTTTGGTGATGGCAGAAAAAACACGGGTTTCGACAGGAAGAGCCATTCGCTCACATTGGTATGCACAATATTTGTGCATACAGTGTGTCCCAGAATGAAGTTATCAAGATTTCAACGCTACGTAATTCAAAAACCAAATTATTCCAGACAATGAAACTTAGTGACAATCATGCCAATCACTTACTGTGGTGCAAAAATAAAGAAAATCCATGCATCAGTTTTCTTGAAGTGAGCGTTTGAAGGTTAACAGGAGTTTTGACACTTTGCCCAGTTTGGGTAAATTGTAAAAATTCCACTACAACGAAGAACGCCATCTTTACAGACATAATCATGATAATATTTGTTCAATGATAAGTGCTTTTGTTTTCAAGATTATTTTAACCTAAATCTGGTTCCTTTTCATATGTAAAAATCATTTAATAAATTTTATTAAGTAATCGTTTAGGAAAATCATTTAGCGGGCCCTTTCAAAGCACGCTAAAGGGCTGGTAGTAGTGGTTGTAGGAATATGGTAATTGAAAGCAAATATAACACCTCATTTGTCCATGGAGAAAAGAGTACCATGATTGACCAATATCTGCAAAGTGCAGGTATCATTGAAACAATGGAAAGATTTATTTAACATTTCCATGAGCCAGATATCCTCATCGCAAGAGTAGCCCATCTTATGGTATCAGATTGCAGAAGGAACTGCAAAAAAGAAGCATGTGAACGCCAAGGTAGAATCTGAGTTAACATTCAGCTGAACCTTTATTAATACTCCAAGGCATCATCAAGTCATCAAGGAGAAGCAACATGTGAAACAAAACATAAATGTTGGTAAAAGATGACATCCTTGCTCGCATACTTCCGCTGAAAATTACTACTGGATTTTTACGACATCTACAAACTGGGAAAAGTGTCGCAACTCCTCTGTAGCTTCAAACGCTCACTTCTAGAAAATTAATGCATGGATTTTTTTTTGCACCACAGCAAGTGGAGACAACAGGCATAATTGTCACCAACTTTCATTGTCTGGGATAATTTGGTTTATGAATTATGCGGCATTGAAATCTTGATAACTTCATTCTGGGACACACTGTGTTATAAAAGATACATTTGATCTCCATTTGAGTCAATAAGGGCGTGTTCACACATAAGAATTTGGTCATGACTATATTCTTGCTTGTGAGCTGTTCACGAGCAAAGTCCAAGTGTGAACGTAATTATAAAAAGTGTCTCACTCATGACTAAAAGTGACGCGCAACTAGTTTTAATATGCAATTCATGTCCCTGTGTGAACGCGTCAACGCAACTGCTAAGTTTGTCTTGCTCTAGTACAATTAGTCATGACTTATGTGTGAACACAGCCTAAGTCTCAGAGAAAGTCTCTCAGGCAAGGGAATGTCTTTAGATGCTATCTCTAAGGTCTGTATACACAACACAGGACTTAAGTTAGTCTTAGACTAAGTAAAATTTGAAATTTTGAAAAATAACACGTATTACTTAAGTCCATGTCTAAAGATTTAAACTGAAACTTTTACCATTTGATTCATTTGTCTGTTTTAGAGCATTGCAGTTGGGAAAACCAAAACATCTTTAGTCCAGGGCTTACTTAGTTTCAGACTAAACCTTTTTTGTTCTTTTTGAAAAAATGCCAATGTGGCAAAATGGTCAAATTATAGAAAATTCATCAATTAAGCATGGACATAAATTATTACAGATTTCAAAAATGTGTTATTTTTCAAGAAATCAATTTTCACTTGGTCCAGGACTAACTTTAGTCCTGTTTCGTGCATACAGACCTAATGGATTGTATGGAGGGAGTGCATTACAAGCCTGAGTAAAATATGTTTGGACCTTGTAATGGTTTGCTGTCCGAAACATTTTTAGCGCAATTAATATTGTAGGAGCATTGTAACCTGCATCAAAGTTCAGTTGTTATCTTAGACCCTGTTGACAAATTACAATAAGTGGTTTGCTTTAAGAATGCTGTTATAGATCAAACCTTTTAATTTTGAAAGATAAATTCACAGTCAACTATTAGATTGTGTCATTTTTGTTTGACATTATATTGCCATATATTCACTTTTCATTCATAGACACACTCATTTAAGAGCTAGAAAAAGTGTAAATATATATTTTGATTCATGTGTTTTTTGTAGACTGTTTTAATATTATAGGTATGACAGAAAATATATACTAATACAAGCACATGTCAAGGAAACACTTTTTTATTTGTCATGTATATGGTTGTGTTAATATGACCTAATTGGACTAAGATGAATTTTGGCTAAATTTCAGGGGAAAAAATGCCATATTTGAGGTTATACACAAGATGACAAAATAAATAAAATGCTGCTAATTTCTCATTTTGATATTTTAAAATGAAAATTTAATTAATGTCGACAGGGGCGCTGTCAAATATGAAATGGATACTGGTGTATGGCCCGTGCTCTGACAGGCTGGGGCATTCCGTGAGAGCACATGCTCAAAAAATGAGGGGTGAGAGTATGATTTTTGGCATTCGGTGACTCTGAGAAAAATACAAATATATAAGGGCTCAATGGACAAGAATGAGGATTTTTGACATTTGGTGAGCAAAATTTGGTATTTGGTAGGTGAAAAATATAAAATATCATAGGGCCTTTGATGAGAGCACATGCAATTGTAAAAAATAAGGGTCTTTGGTTGCCAGCAAGGCTGAAAAAGTGAGTCTTTTGAGCCATAATGAAAACGTCATATCATCTGCTTAAACCACACATGAACACACAACTGTCAACATGGTAGAAACACACACCTTTCTTCAATTATACTGTCAGAATTTTTAAATAAAATTGATGTTGAAGTTGGGGTGCCCCGATTTAAAAAAAGAGAACCTTTACGGTCATTTTCATGCTTCAAATGTCATCAAACGAGCAGTAGAACTGACACAACTTGGAGCTATATTATTTCTTTGAACCACTTTTTCAATGGCGAATTAGGGTCGTGATTCTTCTATACCATTTACCATGTTGGTCGCCCTCTTTTGCTTTGTGACGGTATTTCTCCAGAACGAAAGGTCGTATTACCTCGGGGAGTCTAGATTTAAGCAGGCCTTTCTTTCACCTAACTAATGATACCAGGATCCACCTTATTCGTTCTGTAGTTCCGACGCACTGTTGCAATCTTATACCAGCTATCCAACCACAGGTCTCGCACTTCAGCAAGTGTGTATGCATGACGTAGTACAGTTCCTGCATGACTCATTCATGCTCACTCAGCATGCAAGGCTATGCCACTGAGTTTATTTAATGCTTGAAACATGGGAAAAGTTTTCTAAATGCTTACATATGCGTTGCCTCAAGGATTGGACTCACAACCCACCACCCAGGGTGTACTTTGAAATTTTTGTGTATTAGCCACATTCATAGTAATATCTGGATGGACAATTTTCAGATTGTGAAAATATACATATTGCAAAGTTTAAATGTGTTATTATAGTCTCATGGTCTTCATACATGCATGATAAGTCTGTTAAAAACTTCAACGGAGTAAAAACGCAATATGTGCTTTTCAGATAAATGGCAAGCTTCTTCTGTTTCCCTGGGAAAAATCTTGCACAAATGAGCAGACAACCAAATCTCTTGCACAGGCAGTATCTACTATATTAAACATGTGGGCATTTTCACAAAAAAGTGGAAAAATATTGAAGAAAGGATGTATTTATTCAATGAAAAATGCTACCACCATATATTTGGTATCAAAAGAAAGCTATTTTGAAGCTCTTTAAAATGAACCTAATTTTGAAAAAACTGAACAGATGTATATGAAATTTCTTTAAAAAACCTAATTTTTTGTCAAATTTATTGATTTTCATAATGAAAAGTAGTAATTTTTATTTAATTTTTTCAACCCATTCTTGGTTGTTTGCTTGGGTGTTATTGTTCTAAATGGCTTAAATACGGATCAAATTTACACATGAGGTTGTATTTTTTGTTAATCCTGACCAGGCTTTACGGTTCAGAGCACCGAAAAATCAGCGGACAAATTGTCCTTCCGTTACCATCCTTCCGTGACCATGATCCCTTCACATTTCGCATTGTTAAAACATAACCGTAGGGAATATTTTGATGTGGAATTTGGCAAACTATTGCAGAAACACCAAGCAATGCATTCAGTAACTTTGAATTTGATTTCTTCATAACTTTCATAAAAATTTTCAAAAATGTACTCAAGGTGAAAAACCATGTCCGTTTTGCTGTCCTTCCGTGACCGACCTCATTAATATGCATATTTTGTGACAGAGGAATTTTTATGAAAAAATTCCTGTTGAATATACTCAACTTAATTTGGAATTAGTTTTATTTTATCCAATCCAATTTTGGCAATGTATGTGTTTAAAATACAGAAAAAATCTGTGATTGTCCTTCCGTTACCGTGAAAATGCCCATGTGTAAATACAATTTTTTAGCATGGGAGTGGATTGAAGTGAATATGTATGCATATGTGTACCACCGCGGCAAAAGGGTCCAGTTGTCGGCTCGTACATGTTGCTCCTTGTAGCATATCTAATGTATGGTATTTGTATACATCAGATATGCTACAATGAGCAACATGTAGGAGTCGACAACTGGACCCTTTTGCCGCGGCCGTACACATATATGATATATCTGTTATGCCTTTAAATGCACATACTGCATTTTAACTTTGTGGGGCAGATTTAATTTAAAGGGGCATTGGACAAGTTCAGCATCATCCCAAAACTTTTTCCCAAACATTTTGAGATTTTTGCATCATTTGAAGTATTAGTGGTAGTAAGGACTTTATGCAAAGTTTCATTGTCAAATTAAAACCCTATATATCAAAATATTTAGATATTCTCTTATTTTTAATTATCGTTGTCGACAACAATAAATACTGCCCTCTATAGTTGATTTTTTAGAATTGTCCTTTTCAGAAGTTCTAAATGAAAATTCAAAATTTCTTTTGATTTATCTGCAATCTATGATGTGAAAGGAATGTTTTACAAACTAATCTTTGGCTTTTTATCATTGTGTAGCATCAATAAATACATTAAGAGAATAGCCTCATACCCAAAATCAACAAACAAGATAAAATTCAAAATTTGACTTTTTTGAAAGTTTTGATCAAAATTTTCCTGATATCTGGCAAATGACTGTTATTTCTAAGATAGGAAGTGAAAATCATCGACAAACAAAATTTCAAATTTTTGTCCAATGCCCCTTTAATTAAACACGTATATCATAAATGACTTTGTACTTATTGATGAAATGCTCCATTGATATACAACCTAATAGATAAAATCTTGGGAGTGTTCAATGTGTGATATTGCAATCACATTGATTGTCAGTTTTGAAGCATGATAACTAAGAACGGTGAATAGATTCATAAAGGTTAGTTTGAAATGCATAACTAAAATATTAATTTGACAAAACTGGGTTTTTACTCACGTTTAATATTTCGTCTCACTTCATCGGAGACTTTGTCAGAAAGACCATCTGATCCACTTTTCTGATCCCGACGATGTGAGACAAAATATATGAGAGTACAAAACCTGGTTTTGTCAAATTAATATTTTAGTTATGGATAACTACAAAGTCATAAAACCAAAATGAACAGTTTGAACAAATTGACATGACAAAGTTGTACCAAAATATTTAATAAAGCGTAACTTCTTTTCTAGATAACTGATTGAAATAAAATAAATCTTTATGTTAAACTTCATTTCATGGGATATGAAAGGGAACTTTTACATGCTTTCTTACTATCTGGTAATGCTCAAAATTTACACCCAAAAATTTTAAGTTTTTATGAGATGTAATAATGGCAAAAGTTAAAATTTGTTCAACAGTAATAATGGTATATCTAATTATCATGATTATTGTTCCCAAATTACGAAAACGTATTCTAATTTTACCTTAATACTTAGTATGCCAAAACAGATGCTGAAGATTATTGTCAAAAATCAACGATTTGTACCTCACCCTGAGGTTGATAGTTCCATTTGTTGTATTGTCTGCATCAGTCAGCAAAGGACAAAGGTACCCTTGTTCATATGCACAAAGAGACTTAAAAATTAATCCATGTTTAAAGTTAGATCTGGTTTAAGTTAAATTTTGTTTCGAAGCTAAATATATTTTCCTCAAACAATATTGTCAAATTTGGGTTGTTTGTTCGATGTTTGGTTGAATCTTCATTATCTGAAATCTGCTGCCCTATTATGGCAGCAGTAATTTTGACTTAGAACCGGTCTAACTTTAAACCTGGTCTAAATCTTAAACCTCTTTAATACAATATTGATTTGCAAATTTGAACTTGAGACCAAAAACTGTTTTGGAGTTGGTACACCCAATCCCACCTTGCCACATGCTCATCAGAGAATTCAGGTTTATTCTGAAAGTTTACTCAAACTTTCAAAAGAACAAATTACAACTGTTTGGAAATTTGCACCACAAATATAATGTGTCATGGGGGTGTTCAACAAATTTTGTACAGGGGTGCTCAAAGCAGAGTAAAATTTCAACTATCTCGATGCCTCAAAAAGGGTGATCTCTATACCATTTTTCTGCAAAAAAGACATAGTTTGGGTCCAAAATGGGTGTTAAAACCAACCATCTAAAATCTACTAAACGGCACCCTAAATTTTTTTTGAGCATCCCCATATACTATTTATCTGTGAGAATCCCCCTGGGGTGTCTTAGCAGTTGCCATCTTGTCTGTAGAATTTATGATGCAATGATGCAGATGTGTGGTATGTGAAGTGTAAAGCTAGAGATTCCTCTTTTTTCTGATTGGTGCAACTCCATTTGTGATGTGTTGGATAATATGGTCACGTAACCACAGACCGCTGACCGATGTCTTTTAATCGGAAGGAAGCCACAACGCCCGCCGAATCATTGGTATGATATCGGTATGACATTAGTGAATTCTTGCGTTACCCGGTCGGCCGCCTGAAGATATTGGTAACAAATGCAAGGTTTTAGCTCCAAATTCTTGCCACTTGCTTTTTGCATCTCTACAGCTCAAGGACACCGTCCGATGTTTGGTCAGTTTCTGCTGAAACACACCATAACCTTATTGCAAGGTATTAAGCCAAAATTAAGTTTCTTTAATTCAGCTTCCTTAGAAAACTGCCATCCCTTATGTGCTTACTTCGCACCATGAAGCAATTCGTTCAATTTAAATGCAGTAACTGGTGCCAGAAATGGAGCTGGAGTGCTTGCGCAAATAGGAAATGCAATCAGACAAAACAAATCTTAGCCTTAAAGATCTCTTTTGTCTGGATTCATTTTCATTGCATTTTAACTGATATAAAAGTTTCTTTTAGAAAGATCCAGCAATTCCTTTTTTCTCGCTCATATTGTATTCACAATTGCATCTGGAGATGCAAATTCAACGGGACAAGAGAATCTTGGCTTAATTGTCAAAAGTCTGCTGTGTTGGTGCTAAATCTGAATAGAGTTAATTACTTTGTCCTAGATTTGTAACCTTTTGTGCAACTGATGAATAAAAAAAAATATCATAATGAATAAAAATACTTGTCCATTTCATAACTTCAGTGACTGGGCTTTATAGATAACAATTCCATTATAAAAAAAAAGGTCATTTCATTCTTGTCCATCACTCATCTGCTCATTTTTTGAAAGCATATGTTACCTAATCCAAATGTAGCATCTTTCTTCAACATCTTTTAAATAACTTAACCAAATGTTATAAAATTTGGGAGAAAACTTTATTGGGGCCAAAGCCTATTGACCAGGGGTTATTGTTTATAATGGTGTTTCAAAGAAAATTTGGCCACTTCAGAATTTGTCTGTACATGTGTGTGTGTGAATCTTCAAATGGTCTGAATGAAGTTCACTGCCACACACACAGTCATTTACAAACTAAAATGTGTCTGTATGCAAACCCGTTTATGGAGCAGACCTCCTAATTGTTCCCTTGTGGTATGAAAATTAAATATAATGGGCCGAATTCATAAAAGTAGCAATTGCTAGTAAGAAAAAGACATTAAGAAAAAGCAATAGCTAGACTAGGAAAAGATTTAGCCTTAGCAATTTCTTAGACATATTCACGACCTTCAGCTTGGACTAATACCTTTTTCTTGTCTGTGATCAACCCAGACAAGCAAAAGCTACCAGCTTGGGCCAAAAAACATGATTTTTCTTACCTGAAGTTAGACATTAGGCCAAATTCATAAAAGTAGCAATTGCTAGCAAGAAAAAGCAATAGCTAGGCTAGAAAAAGATTTATCCTTACCAATTGCTTAAGGGCCCTGTCAACCCTTCGTTTTCTGAAATATTTTATGCTCTGTAACTCAGTAACGGATGATTAAATCCAAATAAAAGTATATATTTCTAGAAGCAGATTTGCATACTGAACATGATGGTGAGATTATTTTCGGACCAAAATGTGTCATTTTGGCCCTAGGTCCAAAAATCATGTTTTTTGGCCCAAAATTTTACGGGAAAGCTAACTTAATTTTGCTTTGGTAAAATTTTGAACTATTTTACTTTTTAGAATCTAGAAAGCAAAATCTAGGAACGCTTTTATCAAATTTTTGATTTTTTTTTTCTTAGTTTTTGAGATATTGTCAAAAATTGGTCCAAAAATGTCCAAAATCCCACTGCTGCCACAAATTGTGGTGTCAGCAGTGGGATGTTGACCTATTTTTGGCAATATTTCAAAAATGAAGAAAAAAAAAATCAAAAATTATGAAAAAAGCGTTCCTAGATATTGCTTCTAGATTCTAAAAAGTAAAACAGTTCAAAATTTTACCAAAGCAAAGTGTAGCTAGCTTTCCCGTAAATTTTAGGGCCAAAAACACTCACTTCTAGAAATGTATACTTTTATATGGATTTAATTATTCGTTGCTGAGTTACAGAGCAAAACCACTTTCTGAAAATGAAGGGTTGACAGGGCCCTTAAAAACATATTCACGACCTTCAGCTTGGACTAATACCCTTTTCTCTTACAGCAAGTCACTCCACATTTTCGGTATCAATTTGTCGCAGTTTCCGACAAATAGCATGATATGATATATATCATCTATAGTAACATAGCACTAGTATAAATACTTCAGTGTTTTTTCTTACGCAGCACAAATATAGCAGAAACCATGAATATATACCAGTGATAAGCTCCTCATATAGGACCTTGGTAAAATGTAAGTAATTGCTACATGTTGTACGCAAAAGGTCAGCTTTTTTAATACAAATGTAAGCAATTGCTAACCAGACGAGCAATTGCTTGGAAGGGATTAGAAAGAGCTTTTCCTGCCTTGAGGGAGCCTTTTCTTGCAAGTCAATGCTAGCTTTTAAGAATAGAAATTCAAGAAAAAGCTATAGAAATAGCAATTGCTACTTTTATGAATTCGGCCTATAAGGCCGAATTCATTAAAGTAGCAATTGCTAGTATAAAAATAGACATTAAGGGGCGGGCGGCTTCAAAACTCAACCGGCGGTTGCCTGCCGGTTCTGGGCGGTTCAACCGGAATAAACAATAGCTAACCGCCCAGAACCGGCAGACAACCGCCGGTTGAGTTTTGAAGCCGTCCCTAAGAAAAAGCAATAGCTAGACTAGGAAAAGATTTAGCCTTAGCAATTGCTTAAAAACATATTCACAACCTTCAGCTTGGACTAATAACTTTTTCTTGTCTGGGATCAACCTAGACCAGCAAAAGCTACCATACAAACAATAGGCCGAATTCGTAAAAGTAGCAATTGCTATTAATTTGATGTTTAAAACTTCTACTGCACTCATCGGAATCGGAATTATTTTTCCCAGATAATTTCAAGACCAAACTGGTCCCTTCATCAGTGGGTGGATGTTGTGCGGTACGATACCCCCAAACAAAGAATAATTCTAGGCTGCTTTTTGTATAAAAATATAAGGCACTTACAGATTATCATTTTGTATAAGATGAATTTAATAGTTAGTTGGATGAACGATGATAAAACTCATCAGTGATGATCAAGAAATAAGATATCATTAAACCAGATTACAAAAACTCATGTAGGGTATCAGCGTCAGCGTCAGATTACTATAAGATATCCAAACCGCTGATTTTTTCTTTTTTTAATAAATTAACCATGTAAACTACATATTTGAACAAACATGGACTGATGGACGCAATGAAAAGGAATTACGATTTAACAAAAAACCACATAAAGCTGAACTACAATTGATTTACAACAAATTTGAACTCGGGAATTGTGTGGCTACGAAAACATCAAGTACACTAGAATCCATCATGCACATCGACACCTCTCACTGTTTAGAGTTCCTTTTCCTTCTAAAAAAATAAGCTTGACCAATATTTTAGTAGCGCCTCGTTAAACTTTATCTAATGGTACGATACCTCCAAACAAAGAATAACTCTAGGCCACTTTTAATTGTAAAATCGTTAAAAATATAAGGCACTTACAGCTTATCATTTTGTATAAGATGAATTTAATAGTTAGTTGGATGAACGATGATAATACTCATCAGTGATGATCAAGAAATAAGATATCATTAAACCAGATTACAAAAACTCATGTAGGGTATCAGCGTCAGCGTCAGATAACTATAAGATATCAAAACCGCTGATTGTTTCTTTTTTAATAAATTAACCATGTAAACTACATATTTGAACAAACTTATTCTCTTTCATTTACGTGAAGATTAATACAGAATATGGAAGAAAAACAGTTATATACAGGTGTAAGAAAATGCTTATTTCGTATAATTAAGGCTATTAAGAATATTCAACATGCAATGCTTTCCAGTTCTCAAAACCACATGCAGGTAGATTATTCTCTGCCATACAAAGATGTTCAAATAATGATTTCATAACGATATAAAATGTCAATAATTCTTTTCTTGTCTTTCGAGATGAAATTAAAGATGAACGAATCTGGTTATCTATAAATAACTCGAAACGATTCCATTCTTAATGGGAATTTCATTGAGGTAAAGACGTTTTGTATCAATTTCTTTTAATTGAGAGCTAAAACACTTAAAATGACAGATTAAAAACCCGTTGAAATGTTACCTGTCAATCATTACCAAGGCGTGGTGGTATAGAAACTGCTGGTGAACTTTGATGAATGAGCATCAGTGGAGCTGTATTTGTTTATCCTTAGTTCTAGACGTGTTTCGCGACAGCAAGGTTTGCCGGAGGATAGAAGATCTCAATCGGTAAGTGAATATCTATTCTTCGTGTTTTATGCAACATTATTAAAGAGCGTCATTTCTCTTAGAGGAATAATTATTGTTTTTGTTACTATACTATCTTAAAGATACCTTTATTCTTTTTATTTAGTATTTTTGGTAACATGTACTATGTAAGGATTTTATTTATTCTAATAATTGTGATATCAAATTACAATTTAATTATTTGTAAGTACAGTAATATTTGTTATTATGTTGTTTTTAAAGATGTGCTTAAATTCAAAAATATTAAAACTTAGTGCGGTTAATTGGGTATCCCTGTATATAGCAAATAGCTATCTTTTTTTTTTCTAGCATTCTCTTTTCTTTCTTTTTTTTTTTTTTGGTTCGGGTTTAACTTGATAATATGTCTATGTGGTGGGTAATACCAGGTGTCCCAAAAAATGGTTACATGTAGAAAAAAGACCGTGTGCTAAAACTATAGCAGTTACCGAAACGAAACTTTGCACACATTATATAACATCCCTCTTCTAGATAATCGTAAAAATTTAATATCACAGCCTAATTAGTTTTTGAGTTATTGACAAAAATAGACACCTATGTCAGAAATGCATTTTCTCAAAATTTAACAAAATAATAAGATACACGTTGGATGTTATCTTAATGTGCATCCTTTTTTTTTAAGTGATTGTCTAGAACCACACTTTATATTAAACTAAATTTGGTACATATTGAACCTGTCAATCAAATTATGGCTTGAAAGTTGAAGAATACTGCAATAAGCATATTCAAGTTTTTACGGGTAACACTAATTCTTAAAAATTGTGTGTAATTTTTGAATAACATCTGCAAGTTATGACGCTTAAACTTACAGGACATGTTTAAACTATAATTTTCTTTTATTATTAGCAAAGGTTCGATACTTACAAATAGCAAAATTTTGAATCGGTGGCCATTTGTGCCCCAAAATCAAGATTTCAACATAGTTTTCGACATAAGTAATTTATGACGTCATAATTACGCAACAGCTTATCAGATTTTCATAATTTTGGTATCAATAGAACGAAGAGATCATATCCTATTACGTTATAAAGCAACATAACTCTGGATCTGTATATTTCAAATTCGCATAGAGTTTGACGAGGGTTAAAATTACATCATACGAACATGCTTACGATTTTGTTGAATTTTGAAAACATACGTTTCTGACATAGGTGTCTATTTTTGTCAATAACTCAAATATTAAGAATGCTGTGATATCAAAAAGGGATGTTATATAATGCGTGCAAAGTTTCGTTTCTATAACTGCTATAGTTTTAGCACACGGTCATTTTTCTTCATGTAACCATTTTTTGGGACACCTGACTTACTTTTAATTTGGATGTTAGCCACACAATTCTACTTACTACCACTATATTCAGTTTTATGCTGAGATAAACTGGTAAATTTAAAATTGTTTAAATCTTTAATGTATACATGATACCTTAAGTAAAAGGCAAATTAAGTCTGTATTCAATTAAACTTATTTCCCGTAAGTACAAAATATTGAATTTTAATGCCCTGACTTTTTAGTCCCAAGTATAAATGATTTTTAAGACCTCGTTTTCTTTTCCGTATACATTGAATCATACTTTTAAATCTTAAGAATTTTGCATTAACCACTAAATAATGCATTATTATACCTTTTTAGCCTTTGTCATTTGTGCAAACTTCATACAATTCATTATCAAATTAACGTATACTCAATAATACATTTTGGAAAATACTTCTCTCTTTATCTGTGTTAAATAGTAGATGCATTTTAAACCCCTATAGCCCTTGTCGTGTTTTCTAATCGTGAATCTCAACCAAGAATATCAATCAAGTTCATTTTAGGGACTATCAACCATTACATGCTTTCTTATTATTCGTTAAACTAAAACGTTTTCACACAAAGATTGTGAAGATTTTCTTTTTCAAGACACACAGTTTATGTAGTAAGTGCTGAGAAACGCGTACGGATGAATTCAAATTAAAGTTTTTGTTAAATGTTTGTATAATATTAGTGTTCTAGCCATTAGAATCATACTTTGGTTCACGAACGCAATAAATAAAATATGGAGTGAAAATTGTAAAAACTTTTCATTGTTGTTGTTGTTGTTGTTGTTGTTTTGGGTTCACTGAAATATTTTATATTTTCTTTGATCGAAGCTCTTTGCACTATAATTCACCTTGCAGGTATTCGTTACTACCACGATGGATATTTTATTGTCGATATCGTTGACTTGTACACTATGTAAGTAAACCGTCAATCAAACAAATGCAATGAAAAACCGGGGATGGATGTGATTATTCATTCATTTGACCGAAATGTATTTTTTTATATCAGGATTCAAATATTAATTAATGTATACATTTTTAGCGAAATTATGTATACTAGGACTAAAAATTCTTATTTCTTAGTTTTACAATATCATGATATAACTTAGAAAATAAGAATTGTCAATTTATTTCTTATGAAGCTCTTACAGTCTTATCAGTTAACAATTGTAGTAAATTAAGTCGTTGCCTTGGCGCTAATCAATTATTGAATATTTATTTTATGAAATTTGCATAAATAAGATTTTTTAAATACCTGTCGTGCCTCCTGCAGTTTTTCATCTGGTAACATATCTTTAATGACTTTATGTGCAATTTAATGGGGTGTTTAAAACCTCTCTTTATTGTACTTTGATACTTAAATATGTTATTTGTGCAATATTTAATGTGATAAATAATGTTTTTGTAATATTTAAAATTTTATTATTTATATTATTTAAATATAGCATGTAATTTGGCCTAAGGGCCGTGATTGCTTTTCTGACAATAACATCAATAAAATAAACAAATTCAAGTTACCATATTCTTAAAAATTGAAACATGACTTTTGTTAAAATTTTCAACGAACACAAGTGCCGTGAACTCCAGAATATATTAACATTCTCATTTTTCACAATCTAATTTTGTCAATACAAACAAACTGGTAGTTCACCCATAAACTTTTAGGCCTAATTATCGCATTTGCCCTTTTTGGCTCATTCTAGTACAATAATGTACTTAATCATGACAGTATGTCTAAATTACACTGTAAAAATATCCGTAATGTTACGATACCCGCGCTCGTAATCTGAGATCAATTGTAAAAATAAACGT
>JXSR01S039668.1:36451-47841 GCA_000969725.1 Ophiothrix spiculata | reverse complement strand
ATTGTCATTTCCATAACAAATAGTGTTACGGAAATGACTTTTAATGGTTTTCCCATTGCCACAACACTGAAAATTAGATGTCGCATAAAATTATTTTGAGGCTCTAAAGATTGGGCCGAGTGCTCATTCTAGTATCTGTGCACTATTGTGAACACATTCCAAGAAAAAAAAATGTGATTTGAAAAACTTTTTTTCTCATTTTTTTCAAAGCCAGAAACAGACACTTAGCGAAGAACCACCCAGATACGAACATTAGGTATAGGGAATACAATGGTTAAAAATCAAGTATTTTTAAAACATCTCCCATGCACTTTTTCTTCTTCAGAAGCCATAAGAGTTTATGATTTTGTATGTTTTTCATGAGTTGTTAGTAGTCGAAATTTCAATATTTCTCTAACCAAAGTTGCACGGTTTATCGGAGAATGAGCCTATTGAGAAATAGTAAGCAAATGAGCTATGAAGTATATGGGGATAAAGTGTCAGGGTAATACTCCTTGTATCCTAAGGCTGAAAACATAGTCGGCCTACAAACACAATTTTCGTTACCAAACATTTCGTCGTGACGTCACCAAACATTGGCCATCGAATTTAAAGTATGAACCGGTAACAAACATTTGGTGCAATGTATAATTCAATACATGTGCAATCTAGCGCTAAATTTTATTTGGTCTCAACTCGGTATTAAAGTGATTTTATTTGAAGTCACTCGTCATTTTGACGTCACGACCAAATGTTTTGTAGCGAAAATTTTGTTTAGAAGCCGACTATGTTTTCACCCTATCAGTTTATCTTATTGAGAACAAAATGTACAAAATATGTTAACACAGTATTGACCTCATATACAAAAAACAATACTAAAATGAATAAGTGGAGATAATCTCTACATGAAATATACCATGTCGTTTAAACCCAAAATTTTCACAGAGAAAATGTGTCCATTATTATGCCTTGAAAGATTCAAGTGGAGGAACCAAAACCTAATATTATTGTAATGATAATGTTGGATGGATTACGCCAATTATTTTTATGATTTTAATATTGTGATCAACTGCTTCTCGACGAATATTTTTAGAATTCATTGCCCATAAATATGGGCTCAGTCTACACAATTTATACAAAATATACCATATGGTCATAGAAACATACCTAGCGTCAAAAACATGTATATAAGCTCCCACGACCATTTCTTTGTTTAAAACGTTACCATCCACAAGATCCATCCGCTCTCATCAAAAAACATCTTTTTTCATTCAGTTTGCCCCATTAAGCCTTATTTTGCACATTTTCGGACCAAATTGATCGCTTTCAACAGTAATCGGCCACTTAGCATGACTAGTGAATTGTATTGCATTCTCATCCAATGCCCCCTAATTTGAATAAAATGGAGCCTCTATCCAAAGCCCCCACATTTTGGGGGATTTTTCTTTCACAGAATTATCCTAAATTCGGATGTAACATGTGAGTCTGATATCGATGATGTAGGTAAAAATCAAGTTACCTTCATGGATGACGATATTAAACTTGCATTCAGCTGCATTGTTGGATTTATCAGTAAATCTATATAAGACGACAGTGGAACCCACTTTGAACGTATCCCCAGATGTGTGTGATGCAGCAACCTCAACGAAGCCTGATTTATCAGCAGCGGAGGGATCGTCCCAAGAAACTCTGACTCTTGTCCCAGCTTCAACTGTCTTGTGTATATGTGATGGGCAGCTAAGTATATTCGGAGGCTTGGTATCGGCTGTTTTATGTTTTTCTATTATATATGAGTCAAAATATTACACATTGGGTTTTTTGTTACAATGACAACATAAAATCGTCGATCAACCATTCCTGTACATCTGCTTAGTTAAATATATACGAGTGTTCCACCATTTTCTTGTCGGACACTTTAAGAGTGTTTATTTCTTATAATGGCTGGCTATTATAACTTTAATATGGTACAAGGTATGACCATGTCACACCACAAGGAAGCTTGGAATATGAACTTGAGAATAAAGACATCTTTTCATCATAAACAAACACTGATTTGATTTCAAAATTGCGTGAAGTGATACATGGTAGCATTTTTGCTTCCTTACACATCGCAGTGCTGTACGTGTATATGACAGTAACGACTGTCCTCTGCTATTCCGCATCAATATTATTACTCCAAAAATGCAGAAATGAATACAATACTTCAGGGTTTACATTCAACTCCGATATCTGTTTTGTGTTAGAAGTATTTACAATTACTATGTTTAACCATTTTGATTATCATGAATATGCAACTTATACCTTGATGAATAATCACAGAGAAGTTACAAAATGCCCGATTATCATCCTCATCCCCGAACACATATGACACCTTGGTTTCATCGGCCATGAACATCTGCCCAGAGGTATGCGATTTATAACTTATTGCGACCCTTCTAGATCCATCTAGGGCAAAGGGTTCCGTCCAATATATTGGAGTTGGCGATTCACCAATTTCTTGCAATGTTTTTATGTCAGAAGGGCAAATGAATACTTCGGGGACTTCCTTTAAGCTTGCTGAGAAAAAGAAAAGAAACAGGGTGATTTGCAAATGTTGCAAACATTCAAGTTTCTGGTAATTTTAGTAAATCGTGGAATGAAAACATATTCGAATCGAGTTTGTTCTTGCACTGCTGTTTACTTCTAATTCTGTTTTTAGAATACATAAATGCGCTGGATTGCTGAACCGAATATGCATTATGTAGCCTAATTGATCTTATTCAACTTCAAACTTTAGATTCATCTCTATCCGCCCAATATGATATTTTAACCTGGTGGTCAGTTGTATGGTGTTTTTATCATGTTGCTACTGAATGGTCATTACCGTCGTGATATTAGCATTGGACTGCGTATAAGGCTTTGCATCCAAAGACATTCGCTTACCCGAGAGATATTTGCTCACTATAATCGTTCTGATATACTTTCTAAAACTGAGATAAATCATTGCTTACAATACTTAAATATTGGTTAAATCATTGTTGTCATTAATTAAATAGATGATAACATCGATTTAACCAATATTCAAGCTTTGTAACTGTCATTACTTCTCCGTAATTTTGACCGAATACGTCAGAGCGAATATCGCGGACGAATGTCTCTCGGGTGAGAGAATATCGAGAATAAGAGTGTCAAATCTAGGTACTAAGCATGCTAAGGATGTGAATAGCTTTAATATGTCTTCTTTAAGATCTACTCATAGTAATCTGAACGAAAACAGATAATCATGAGAGAGCTCCGTCCTTCGGAGTGCAGTGTGAGAGAGCTAGAGTCACACTCACAGCAAGGTCTGTAAAGAGTGGAGTCCAATAGGCCAAACCTTTAAGTGAAAAAGATACACCCACTTTATAGACACTTTATAATTAACTCCAGTTTGAATTGTGCATTTCCTTTTACTATTGTACCTGAATAGATAAGCAATAAAAGCAGCATTCATTATAGAAAGTTCATTCTCACATCCTACCTTGATATTTCACTTTCACAATGAAAGTGCAGGATGCAATATTGTTTGACGCGTCTGCAAATAGGTACATTACAGCAGTAGATCCAACATCAAATTGGTCCCCAGAGGAATGAGTCTGAACAAGCAGTGTAGTTTTACCAGAATTGTCTACGGCTGTAGGTTCTATCCATGACACGGTGAATGCAGTTTCCGATTGGTTTGTTATTTCTGATATTATATCAGATAATGGGCAGTTTATTATAGATGGAGGATCATTGTCATCTTCTGCATAATTTTTTTGATTCAAACATAAAAGAAGAATAATGTAATGTAAACACAAAAGAACGACAACAACAACGACAAAATATGGTCAGATATCGCTTAAAGAAAATTTCAATTCTTAAATGAATTGTGCAACGTGTTATTGTTATGCTTAGTTTACTATTAGCCACTCTTACCTATTTATCTGTTGTTTCCATCATTAATCATATTGATAATTTGATTTTGTACGGTATGTGAAAACAACTAGTTCGTGTTCTTTTTCTAAAAAGAACATTTAAAGATGATGTATGCAATAAGCTGTACCTAAGCGTAAGGCTATAAGGACATACGAAATGAAGCGAGCGAGAACCAGAAAGGACACGAACCAGCTAAATTTAAGTAAGCATATTGCAGATTTTAGATCATTTTGATTCATTTTGCACGATCACTTGGAATGAATAAATAAGTATTCATACACTCCGCGTGTGCTGCACGTGTCAACTAGCCAATCAGAACGCAAGAATATAAAGTACGCGGAGTGCAGTGGATTTTCACAATGCACTGCGCGTGTTGCATTCCGGTTTGCGTGGTGGGCGTTTAGTGCGTGTGAATGTTTCATTGTTTTGTCGGGTGATTATTTATTTAGTTTAGAGAAGTTTTGGACTTTGATGGTCATATTCTTTTCACAAAATATGCAATATTATTTTTCTGTCGTGTATGAATTAGAGTAATAAATTTGCATTCAATAATGCTCGTAAAATGAGACAAAATTAATGCACTTGCGGTAAATTTTGATTGCAGTCCAATGCACTCGGCCCCTACGGGCCTCTTGAATTGGACGCATCAAAATTGACCGCGCGTGCATTGATTTTGTCTCATTTCACTCGCGTATGAAATGCGCATTTATTAACCTATAATTCTTCATTTCGTTTTCTACGCTCACGTTACTTACCGCGATTGACCCTTACATCAAAAGTACACGATGCAATGTTATGAGAAGAGTCTGTAAACAGGTACATAACTGTCGTTGTCCCAACTCTAAACAGTTGCCCGGGAGAATGAGTCTTCATGAGCAGAGTGGTATTGTTCGAATCATCTTGAGCAGTCGGTTCAATCCATGACACAGTGGTTCCTGGTTCTGTCACATCTTCGACTTTAGCAGATATTGGTGATAATGGACAATTCATTACAGTAGGAGCTATATTATCTTCATCTATGGATTCAAAACATACAGAATGGAATAAAATTAATAAAATGGAGAAAATGGAGTCAATATTTAATTATAATGAATGAATGGGCTGTTAGCGTACAGAAAATATATTTTTTACGTAAGTATTCATGTTCTTAAACGGATTTAAAGGATTTAAAAAAACAACACGTGAAGTAACACAAATATTTATAAATTGTACAAACAAAATATAATTTTAGAATAAAAATAATTGTGTTATGGGGCTATATTATCATAATTAAAAAGAATCTATCGATTGGATGAAAAATACAGCATAGTATCACTTTGGCAGAAAAAACAGAAGGCGAGACAATTTTCATTGTAATTCTTATCAAACATGCTGGTTTAAATACTGGCTGCTACAGTTCTTTGCAGTTTAGTATAAAATGAGTAAAAACTTACCCCAAGTCACACTAACTTCAAAAATACAAGACGCGATATTATTTGACGAATCTGTAAACAAGTACATGACTGTTGTCGATCCAACTGTAAACATCTGTCCTGGGGAATGGGTCTTCATTAGGAGCCAGACATTCCCAGAATCATCTTCAGCCGTCGGTTCAGTCCAAGAAACTGGTCTAACGAAATCAGTGCTATTTACTATTTTTCTTGATATCACGTGGGCTGGACAGTCCTTTACAGACGGTGGTGTTGTATCTTGTTCTGAAATAAACAATGTATGAGTTCAATATTAGCAGCCACTTGATCATATGGTTCTTTCATTTACCTTTGCGTATGAGGCAATGGAGTCTGCATAATAGACATGCTACATTTAATAGCGTTCAGGTAAACCTATACGGCATCATATAGTTTTATTTATTTATAACATTCGGCGGAATAATGGAAAGAATTTTCGATTTTTGATGCAGGAGGAAACCGAAGTGCTTGGAAAAGACCACCGAGGACGACCATTGATCGACAGCCAAATTCACGTACAACCTAGGTCCGACCGAGAATCGAACCCCGGGGCGCAGTGGTGAAAGGCGAGGGAAGAAACGCTGCGCCAACCCGTCCTTAAGACATTCTCACGAATGACAAAAACCTTACGTTCATGTTTTCAATCTTAGACCAATGGTTCTAAAGGATTCTGCAAATGAACTCGACACCCAAAGAAACTTTGATGGTTATAATGAAGGATAAAAGTGGCTCTAAACCGACGGTTAATAGTTCTTTCCAACAGTATGGTTCCTCAAAGAACCCTAAAGTTTTAGAATAAAATTTCTATCCCATGAAGATCACAGAAGATAATATATAGCTAATACATGGGTTAAATTGTACAAGTAAATTTTACTGGTAACTTCACATAAAGAGCTTTCCGAGAGTTTTTTTTTAAACTATAGAACTTTTATGAATTGAACAACCTTAAGGGTTTTTATAGAACAAAGTTAAGAACTATTCTGTTTTTTTTTTTTTTATAAAAGAGTACTTAAACGTTTAATTGGCAACCTTTCTGTTTTGGTACCTTTACCCAGTTGTTAGTTGCTCAGGTCAGCATACTGCCAGCATTGATCAGTGAATATCTAGACAAAAGCAAATGAACATGGATTCCTGTTCCTTACCCGGGTTCCTTAGAGGGGACGCTATTACATGCTTGCCACGTCTAGGTTCCATGTACAGAAATTTTAGAGGCATTTTACCCATACACCTCTTGTTTGTTCTGATTATGTCTTTATATTCATGATGTACGGATAAAGTGCACTTTTGAGCAGTCATTGTGGATGGTCTTAAAAGATATTTATGAGTATCAAAAATAATGGAAAGAAAATCTACTCCCTAGACTCTGTAAATCTTGAAGTATGCAATAGGCAGCCGATTAACGCACATAAACCAATATGACCATACGGGGAAGTAAATTAGTCCGTATTTCTCGAATCATACAGTAAAAACATACCAATATTTCTGAATATTTAAATGAATTTGTGAATCATGGTTGTCCATGTGTTAGCAACAAACTTAGCCCAAAATAATACCAAAATCATGACCAATTTATGTACAAAAATATTATACGTAGTGATTTGGTCTTCAATCCTAATCAATCATTAGCAGTCTTTTACACAATACAAAACCACCAGTTCACAATGTTGTAGAATACAAGGGATATTCTATGGATCTCGTAACAGAGTCTGATTGCTTAATTGTTGCATACTTCAAGGTTTATAGAGTATATACATGTACATATAACTTTAATCTGACTCACCTGCTGGCAAACCTGCAGACAAATGTACTGTAAAATTACACCAAGCCGAATTACCCACGCCATCAACGTACACATACGACACACTTGTTGCACCTAGACTGAAGGATCCACCAGAGTGATGGCTTTGCCAAGCTAACGTGGCGTTACCCGATATATCAGATGCACGTGGTTCCATCCAGTGAACTACTTTACTGTTGTTCCCAGTGGGTACTACCTCATATCGAGAACCAGGACAGTTGTCTAGTTTTGGTGGCGTGGTGTCAACTTTAATCAATTGAAATCCAGAAGTTAAGAATTATTGATAAAAAATGATAAAGCTGCACTCTTAGAAAGCCATGATCAAATAACTTATCCTGAATCCGGATCAAAATATGATCCGGAAATGGACCACATCTGATCCTTTTCGGATCAAATTGATCCTTTTTCGATCAATCTGATCCTTTCTGGGATCATATTTTTGATCCGGAATCAGGATAAGCTCATATTTGATCCTGACTTTCTAAGAGTGTGTTACCAAAATGCAATATGATTGTTAGTAACGTATATATCAGAAGGTCTAGCTCTTGCACAGAGCTCAGTTATTTGTTAGCACCACACCAGTAAGAATTGATCGGTCTGTGTGAATTGGTAAGAATGTCGCTACTTGGTCAGTAACTTGATTAGATCAGAGAGGAGGTTGGTCAGTGGTGGGGTTGGTACAGGGATCCGGGCAAGATCTACAGAAGGTGTTGTAAATGACCAAATTGTATTTTTTTTCAGTTTGTAAGTAAAATAAAGTAAGCTTAATTCTCATCGTAATAATCTATCAAATGCCTTTACTACATTATACATTACGATAACGTCATTTATGCTTGGCGTCCAAAGACAATCGCTCGCCCAAAAGTTATTCACTCGCAATAGTAGCTTTGACTTTTTCTCTCAAATGGAGCAAAAATGTTGCTTATAATGCTTTTGTTTTGGTCAATTCGATGTTAGTATTAGTTAAATCAACATTTACATCGATTAAACCAATATACAAGCATTCTAAGTGTCATTCATCCATAATTTGGGCGAATAAGTCTCATGCGAGCGAATGTCTTGGAACGTAAAGCTTAACCCATAATACTCACCCATATCAATTAGTATGGTAAAATTACACCACACATGGTTATTTTGTGCGTCCCGGAAGTAGTATCCTACGTGGGTCAAGCCAGGTGGGAATAAATCTCCCGGTGAATGGGTAGAATGCATTGTAACCTCTCCAGATGCATCTGAAGCAAAGGGGCTATTCCACGACACTCGCGTCCCATTGGTCCCAAGTTCAGTCGATAAGGTTATATTTGATGGGCAACCAGAAACGCTTGGTGGCGTGGTATCAACTGCACATTGAGAGATAATTATATTGACAATATTATATTTCATTTTCTATTACAAAAGAAGTATCACGTTTACTAACCTTATTATTACGTTGGTACAACTAAGGACCCGTATCCATAGGCTATTCCCATATGGCGTGTGTCTTGTTTCGTTTTCCATTGTTCATAATTGTGACGCGGTACACAGACAAACTTCGTTCTGCTTGGTTATCACACAAGGCCCTACGGCAGATGATTCCTATGAACTGGCAGCACCAACAATCAACATGTTCATACTTAGTGAGCACTAGGTCATAGGAATATCTGACGTACACAATGCCACTTATATTATCACTAAGCCGAACGAAGTTTATTGTCTGTGTAGCGACGCACAATTACAAACAATGGAAAACGTAACAAGGCACACGCCATATGGGAACAGTTAATGGATACAGGACCTTATGGATACGGCCTCCAAGCGAACAAATGTTCATTGTCTCTTTCGTCACGGGGGATCAAGAGAATACGGTACAAGGGCACACGCTGCAAAGCAACGGTCTATGGATACAATCCCTTAGACCAGAATATAGTGTGAAACCAACTTTTATGTAGAGTTGTTAGCCCGTCCTTTTCTGTGCAACCCGAACTTAAGCTACGGAAGACGATGATTCCCTTCCACACCAGCCAATACAATAAATAACTAGAACTAAAAAAGTTTATACTGTAGCAAAAAAAAATGTTTTAAATTTCTGAAAAGAAACAGGAATTATAAGATAAACTCACCATGAAGAAAAGAAACGAAGAACTGGCAGATAGCTTCGTTGCCAGAATTATCAACAAATACGTACGCAACTTGAGTTTCCCATAGGGTTGAGAAACGCGTCGGTAGCCGTGACTTTGAGGAGAGGGTGACGTTTCTAGAAAGATCTTTGGCTTTTGGAACAGTCCACGTGACTGGTGACGTAGTGATACCTAGCTCCACTGTTTTGGTAATGTCATTTGGACAGTTTTCTATGAAAGGGGGAGTAGTGTCCACTAGAAAATATTGTAAGAAAAAGATAAAGTGTGGTTTATATAGATGATATCCTTAAGTAAACAACAATGATATAATTTTCTATATAGTTCTCTACACCAGTTGAATCACTATTATTATTGGATACGAGCCATATCTTAAGAACGAGAACAATCTTGAATAAGCTTAATGTCCATTTCTAAGTAGGTAATGTATTTGACTTACAATAGTGATAATAGAATTCAAATGATATCTTAAAGTATTTCAAAGATAAACTTATTTAAGTGATGGTATAAAACATTTCCCTCAAATGGACCTCTAAAAGTACTATGTACAGGGTGTCATATTGTCATATTTTCAAATACCCTTCCTTTGTTTATTTTTGGAAACTCCCCTACAGAAAAAAATACCAGTTTGTAGATTTTTGTTTGGTTTTGTAAATAAAATGTTCAAATAGTAAAGCTTTCTGAAAAACGATGGTAGTTTCCATTGGAATGTCTACGATAAATTAAATAAATTACTATTTTGGAGTTAATTGAAACAGAATGTTGCTTTTTACCTGTGTTTACAGTTACAGTAAAGTTACACGTAGCTTTATTATCGGAGTCATCTGCAAAGGTATATCCAACACTTGTTCTTGAATCATCTGGAAATATGTCGCCAGGTTTATGTGAGGCGTGAATATCAGACACGTATCCAGCTTCGTCCACTGCTGAAGGTTCTATCCAGTACACAGATAACTGTGTGGTACCGAGCTCAGCTGATTCCACAATATCTAACGGACAGTTTATGATCACTGGAGGTGTGGTGTCAATATAGGCAAAGGAGGTATTGCCTATGATCACTGAAATTCATAAGATAAACAACCGTCAGTAAGTAATTTGGTTCATTGATTTCTAATCCATACAGTCCATACCAACCTGATAATTACCTTCAACGTCGTTTTCCAGTGTGATGATTCTGCAGCTATCGCATATTAAATTTTGTGAAAAGCGTCGTTGAATGATGTTTGAATGCACTATTAGCAAATACACGTCTAGCCCTTTCTATTCATAAATTATCCATTGTGTTTCTTTTGTTTAAAGTTCGTTGCCCCGAACGTTATTTTTAAAAATGAGGTCTAGAGCTGTTATCTAAACAAAGCATTTAGATAACGTTCTGGGCAGTGATGTGAGACGAGATGGAGAATTAGAAACACTGATTCTAGTTTGACATTATTAACAATTATTATGCAAGTCATGAAGTCAGCGAATTAAATTGGTAACCTTGATATTTAAATCAATTAGGCCTATAGAATTAGATCCGCACCTGATGACAACGTTGTAAAAAATATCAAAATCACTCGAGCTATGAGTTGGAAAGTATTTGTTTGCATTTTAAAACACCATCAGGTAAATATCACGTTTATACGATTCACATTGTATCAAATAGCTATTTTAAAATTGGATATCACTATGTTAATTATCTCGCTTTGTTCATTTGCATAATAATTCATTTTAATGTCAAATAGGCCTACATGTACACAACAATAAACACAGGCATATGAATAAAAAAAAAAAGGAATTAAGGGAATCTAACATTAATTTTGAAACGCGATTCCAGCATAGTCGACATACAGCAAGAGCCCATGGCTTATATTTCACCAAAGGATGTCATACAATGCAGTGCCTGGATGGTACCACAAGGAACGCGTTGGCTATGGCCGATGTAATGAAATTTGTCATTTGTGTGTTACAGAATACAGAAAATTTATGGTGTTAGAAATACTGGTTTATAAATTTTAAACTTTGACCCTTTTTAATAATCACCAATTATTATTGATAACTGACCACCGTGTTAAAGGTATACAATTATTTTCTATCGAAACGCATCATTAAGTTCACGGTCTGGTGAGATCGATC